>WNYD01000164.1:34148-66768 GCA_021396205.1 Sporothrix brunneoviolacea
TTTGCCCTCACTGCTTCTCTTCTCTTTGTTTATAAGTCTCCTCTCGGCCGGACGCTTTTTTATTCACCCCCATTTCCATAAATTTCTTACGCTCGCCCCCCCCCCCCCCCCCCCCCCCCCCCTTCACCCCATCCCCCATCGTCCTCCTCCTCCTCCTCCTCCTCCTCCTCGTTTCACCTCCCGCTGCGCTGCACGGCCTCCGAAACAATCGCTGTCCCTGCTCCGTTGGCATTGGCCGCCCCTGTGCGAGACGAACGCGAGACGCTCAGGCCTTGGGACGGGCGGAAAGGGTGGAAGCCAGTGGCCCGCACACGACCAGCCCGTGGCGCAGGGACCCCAGAAACAGAGAGGAGGGGACAGCCGCTGACCAGACCCGACCTTCCAAACAAGGCTGCCGCTAGAGCGCCGCCCCTCCCCATAATTTAAAGGGGGGGGATGCAGAATTTAAGTGGGAATCCGAATAGGAGACCTCGAAAATAGGCCACAAAAATGGAGGGCTATGTCGCCGCCGCCTACAGCCGCACCGCCTATCCGTACAATGTTGTGGGCACGCCCAGGCCTTCGCAGCCGTCGCCGCAACGGGCCAAAACCACCAAGGTGACCACAACTACAAAGAGGCATCGCTTTACCTTCGGCCACCGGAGGACCAGCTCCAGCGACAGCGCGAGCCGGTCGTCACACGAAGTCGCGTCGCCGCCGGTGCCGACACCTCCTGCCCCTCTTCCCCCGCTCGACCAGCCGCCCCCCTCCGCTCCTTCGCCGGAAGACAAGCAGCCCCAGGCACAGAAACCTCAAGCACAACAGCACCAGGAACAACAGCACCAGGAACGGCCGCAGCAGTACGTCCTCCCTCGTCGGCCCTCGTCGGCCCTCTATCGAAACAAGGAGCTGCCGCCGCCGCCGTCGCCGCCGCTGTCGCCTCCCGTGTCGCCGGACCTGAACGCTGCGTTTTATGCTTCTGTCGCCTTACCCTCGTCCCTTCCGACGCCAGCCAGCCCGAGCAGCAGGTCAGCTTCTGGCACTACAGCAGAGAAGAGGAAGAAGAAGAAGATAAAAAAGCACCGACAACAACAGGAGGGGGAACCGAAGAGCGAGGAGGACGAGAAGCACCACCAGCAGCAGCAAGAGAAGCTGCAACAAACCCTGCAAGAACTGCGGCGACTACACCAAGACGCAGAACAAGAACAAGAGCACGGGGACGAGCGCGAGCAGGAGCAAGAGCTCCAGAGGCTCCTACAGCAGCAGAGGCTATTGGAGCAAAAGATTCAGCAACAGAAACAACGCCTATTGCAGCAGCAGCAGCAGCAGCAGCAACAGCAGATTAGCTATGCGTCAATCGTCCCTGTTCCGACACCTCTCTTCACCAAGAACGTCAACAGCCCCTTCACCCGAAACGATAGCGTGTCCAGCATTTCCGGACTCACAGCCTTAAGCACCAAGACAATGCTGTCACTGACAAGCGAAACGCCTTCCAGCGCTGACGGCGTCGGCTCGTCGTCGCAGTCGCTGCTCTCGACGGCCTCGGGCCACTCGAAACCCCTTGTGGTCCGCAACGGCCGCACGTACCTCTCTGACCCATCTCTGCCCTACCCCCTGCCCGTCGATCTGGCCGAGCTGCACCGCCAGTCGCTGCGCTCGCTTCTCCTGTTCCAGCTGTTTGGCGGGCCCGTGTGCTCGCCGGCCTTTGCGAACAACCCGCCCACCCGCGTGCTCGAGGTCGGCTGCGGCTCGGCCTTCTGGAGCATCATGTGCAGCCAGTACTACGCGCGCCAGGGCCACCGCGGCATCTCCTTTACCGGCATCGACATTGCGCCCGTCGGCTTGGGCGCCAACACCGCCGGCGGCAAGGGCCGCTCGAGTCTGACGAGCCTGGCCGGGCCGGACAAGGAGAAGGACGGCATGAACTGGCGCTTCGTGCAGCACGACATGCGCCGGCTGCCGTGGCCGTTTGCGGCCGAGGAGTTCGACCTGATCATGATCAAGGACGTCTCGCTGGCGATGCGCACGGACACGTACCAGCTCGTGATCGACGAGTGCATCCGCCTCCTGCAGCCCGGCGGCACGCTCGAGGTCTGGGACTCGGACCACGCCATCCGCCTGCTGCGGCCGCACGTGCCGGCGGCGCCGCAGGCGCTCTCGGAGGACGAGGAGGACGACTACGACAGTGCCGTGAGCGCGGGCGCCTACGTGCTGACGTCGAACACGCCGCTCTCGGCGCCGCTGAACACGTACATTGTCGAGTACAACGCGTGGCTCGTCAAGGCGCTGGAGCAGCGGTCGCTGCCGTTCGCGCCGTGCGCGCTCACGGGCGCGCTCTTCCTGCAGGAGGCGGAGGCGCTGACCAGCGCGTCCTCGCGGCGCCTGGCGGTGCCGCTGTCGGAGATGCGCTGGGAGCGCGAGGGCGTCGGCGGCGTGGTGACCAAGGACGGCAAGACCTACATCGAGACGAAGGGAAAGCCTCCGTCTAAAACGAAGGGCCGGGACGAGGAGCAGCAGCAGCAGCAGCAACAGCAGCAGCAGGGCAAGAAGACGATCACGCCGGCGCAGGGAGCGCTGCGGCGCACGGCGCTGCTGACGGTGGTGCAGATGATCCAGAGCCTGGAGCCGCTGCTGCGGGAGGTGAGCGGCAAGAGCCAGGACGAGTGGGACGGCTGGTCCGGCAAGATGATGAACGACCTGATGAAGGAGAACGGCACGTACTGGGGCGAGTGCCTGGAGGTGGGGGCGTGGTGGGCGCAAAAGAAGACGAGATGACACACAAAAAAAGAAAAAAGGGTTTTGCTGAAAAGCGGGTGGCCAGATGACAGGCCAAGGAAAGGAGGCTTTGGATACTGTTTTGGCTTTATATATATTGGTTTTGTCCGTCCGCGGTGGCATGCTATTTCACGGTATACCCCTTCTTCTGGGCCTCTTTTTTATTCTTGTCTTCTTTGTGGTTTTCTCTTCATTATCGTACATAGTTCAGCAGCCAGATGGCAAATTTGATAGACTTCTTCCCCCCTGTTTTTACTTTCTTTCATCCTTTCATTTCCCCCCTTTTCATGCTCGTTCTGTGCTATCACATGCTTTCCGTGAACTTGTCAACACCCCCATCCCAAGAAAACTATGCTCCGTCGTATCTCTTCCTTAGCGTACGATACCGCTTCAGATAATACCTGCGTCCGGGGCTTGTCAGTGCATTTGTTGATTCCGGCATATGCGTTCTGCGGCCGGCAGCGGTAACTTACAGTGCTTCAATTTCTGGTGAGAGCTGCGTTAGCAAGCAAACACGAAGGTCGGACGAGAGATGAAATAATGCCTGCACCTCGGCCTACCTTTCTGCACAAACTGGGCGCGCGCGATGCCGCGGCGGATGGCCTCGTCGTCCCGCAGCGCCGCATTGGCGGCGAAGGCGGCGTGCAGCCGGCGGCGGAAGTAGTCCTGGCCCTGCGGGTAGTCCTTGCCGAGGTTCAGGAGCTCTGGGGCTCTTGTCAGCGACGGCGTCTGCTGAGACGGTTGTGTCTGTCAGACGCTGCGATCCGGAGTCCCTCACCTTTGTATACGTTAATGACCTGCCTCCGCAGCTCCGGGTTGACTGGCGGCGGCATGGCTGTCCGCAGACAGCAGGGCAGCAGAGGAATTTCCGTGATTCCTGCGCAGGGCGCTTTTGCTTGGTCGTGGCCGCCGTCGTTGCAGGCACGTCGGCTGGCTTTTGAAGGCCCGCGACTCTCTGCCGCCGACTGACGCAATAGAGAAAGGTTATCCCCGCCAGCACTGCGCTATCTTATCGGGCAAGCGGCCTGGGGAGGGGAAATATTATTTTACGTTGCAAATCCGCAGGGGGGCGTTTACACTATGGAGCGACACGGCCCGCTAATATAGGCGGCCTGAAACCCCTCACTGGCGCGAACGACAGCGTCCCGAGCGATGTCCTCGCCTGCGAGCCGAGGGCCGGCCGCAACCACTTCTGGGCGTCTTCGCCGTGCAGTGAGCGTCAGCACGTCTCCCCTCTCGACGCGCCCATCTTGACAAGTGACGACAGCGAACCGGGCGAGCGTCCGACTCTACGCAGATCGCCCAATTGACAGCGCTACAAGTACCTGCCGTCAAAGCAGGACCAGTACAGGCATTCCCGGACAGGCCACGATGCCGCCTCTCGCCTCTCGACTCTCCGGCGCGGCGGCTCGGTGCGCCGGCAGCGCCGGCAGCGCTTGCAGGGCTGGCGCGAGCATGATTGCCAGGAGAGCGCGGCCATCAGGCAGGTCAGCAGGGGCTGGAGCGACGAGAACGTTTACGTCTGCCATGGTGTTCCGGTCGACGAGCACCAGCGCCGCCGCCTCAGACCTCCCGCCGCTCCCGCCGCTCCCGCCGCCGCGCTGGCTGGCGGACCTGCGCGCCCGCGTCGGCAAGTGCATCATCTTCGGCTGCTCGCCGGCCCAGGTGGCGGACGCGGCCGTCGTGCTGCGGGCGCTGGCGACCGAGTGGCGGCCGCTGGCGGCGGGCAGCGAGGGCTTCCTGACGGGGCCGGGGCGGGGGCTCGAGGGGCACCGGGTGGCCTGGGGCGAGATGGACTCGTTCGGGCACGTCAACAACGTCGTGTACGCGCGCTACGCCGAGGCGGCGCGCGTCAACTGGATCCACCACTTTGCGCGGCACGTCGACCCGGCGCGCGGCCGGCAGTGGCGGGAGCTGATGATGCCGCGCACGGTGGGCCTGATCATGAAGAGCCTGACGACGGAGTTTAAGCTGGTAGGTTCTCCTCTCTGCGGGTGCGTCTATGTGTGTCTGGGCTATGCTGACTTTAACCCCCTCCCCCCAGCCGATGACCTACCCCGACGCCATCTCGGTGTACCACCGGCTGCGGGTGTCGCCCGAGGCGGACCCGGCGGCGACGTCGCTGCTGCTGGACTGCGTCGTGCTGTCGCACGGCCACCGGCGCGTGGCGGCGCGGCTCTACGAGGACATTGCCATCTACGACTACCGGGTCGGCGCAAAGACCCAGATGCCGGGGTTCATGCGGGAGGTGCTGACGGACGTGTGGCGCCAGCAGCAAGAAGAGACGGCGCGGGCGCGGACGCGCATCGGGCAGCTGGCGGCGGCGGTGGCGCGGCTGGAGAAGCAGACGTGGGACCGGGCGGACGCCGTGGAGGACGTCGGCAGCGCGGCAGCATGACGGGGCACGGGGGGAGGGGGGGAGAGGAGTACGTCGGCAGCACGGCAACATCAGCTCCGAGGGCAGGGGGGACACGAAGGCATGATCGACGATCAGATGATCAGATGATCCCGTATCCCGTACGAGCTATTATGGGGTCGTACGGAGAAATAGGTCCTTGTACGGAGCACGAAATGGAACGCAGTGAAATTGCAGCATGTGCTCCGGCTCGCGGATTGGCTCACAGCAAAAAGTGATCGGCGCGCGCAGAGAGGAGAGCCAGGATTTTCGAGGCATCTCCCAGAGGGCTTGGCACGCCCCGGGAACGCCTGGATATAAGCAAAAGAAGGCATGATGGTCCGTGGTCCGGGCGTCGGCCAGGACATGGGCGGCGGGCATGCACGAGACGACCAGAGTCGACTGCACGGCACAAGAATGAGAGAGCGAGAAAGACGAAATGGAGACGCATACAATAAAGGTGGGCCGACTATTCCGGCCGCCAGCGAACAAGGAGGTTTGTCGTCGGGGGGCCGAGGCAAGCGTGTGCGCGAGGCGCGAGGCGGCACGGCGCAGGCATGCATGCGCGCAAGGAGGTGTAACGAGAACACCCTGTTCTGCAAGCAACGATATATTGCAGGGCATGATATCGCAAGCAGTGCCAAGTTCGCTGCAGCGGCTACGACGGCAGATAACGAAATGGCCAGGCCAAAAAAAAGCTTATTCCCCCGAAGATGGGGTTTGCGAGATACGGAGGATGCGCCCGCGGAGATTCACCAAGTGGCGCGCGGCGCAGATTGGTGCGAGATTGGGGGCGAGAGGCGCGACGGGCTGGCGACAGGGCGCGGGGATGGCGCCATGCATGGTGGGAGGGAGGGAATGGATGCGTTAATTACGAGTGCAACACTGGACGCAGAGAGTGCAGAGTGCAGAGTGCAGCGTGCGCCACAGGCCCTGGGTGGCCTCGGGTTGGGGGGCACAAGTGCCGAGATCGACCCTGCCTTGCCGTTTGCTGCTTAGGCTGGTGTGGAGGGTGGGTGGAGGAGCATCGCGCGACGAGGAGCATCGCGGGACGAGGAGCGGGTGCGAAGTGCAAATTAGAAGAGGGCTGTGATAAGACAATGGGCGACAGTGGGCGACAGCGGGCGAAGGTGTGCTCTCCGCTGGAAAGTGAGGCTTTTGACTGCGGCATCTCGTGATGTTTCTGAACAGATCTGCAGCCACCACGGCCACATCACATCCGCGGCACCGCATACGGAGCACACAGCCGCAGCAGCAGCCCGCTCGCAGCCAGTGATCTCTCGAGAATTCCGCAAGAGCATCCGCGGGCCACACCACCCGCCCTGCTCACCGCTGTCTCCCGCCGCACTGCGCGCCGTCGATCGCCGCCGTTTCGCTCTGCCGCTGCGCCGTGGCTGCAACCCCATGCGTCTCTGCGAGTACTCGCACGACATCATGCCTCTTGCTCGCACTGATTCCATGCAGCATTTGTGCGCTGCTCGCACGCAGCATTCTTCGTCGAATCCTCCCATTCCTTCGAGGAAAATACGGAGTCATTAATATCATACTTCGTGGCTTCGTCCTTTGTTCTCGTTGCTGCACTGTCTTGCACTGTCCGCTGAGCCGGCAGCGGGGCTTATCTGGTCCTCATTTCCCGCACCCTGGCCCTGGTGCCTGGTGATCCAAAGACAGTGCGCCGTACAGTCCATACTGTAAGCACGACCCTCATTCCTGGGCCTCCGTAATCGCCTGCCATAGTGCTTACGCTCGCCTTTTCGTCCTTATTGTCCAGTCCCTGCTGTCCCTATTCTCCGGCGCCCATGGCCCGCCGTAGCACCCATTGCGTCCTATAGTACCCTGCCTTGCTTTGCCGCAGTGCATGATACTACTCGCCGCCTCCGCTGTCTCTGCGGCAAATTCTTCTCCTGCAGGCCCCACTCTGCACCCACTCTGCGCACCCCTCCATGGCTCCTTCCTCCATGGCTCGTCTCCATGGTTCCTTCGTGCCTGCCCCCGGAGCTTCTCGCCCCCCCCGTCCAGCCTAGAGCCCGCTATACGCCCCTAGTGCCAGCGCAGTCAAAGCCGCCCGCCGTAGTCAGCAGCCGTCAGAATCTGCACCGCCAGCCGTCCGTCGCCAAATTTTGCGGCGCCTCGATTTTCTTGGATTCTTCCCTTCCCCTTCCTCTCTTCCCTTGCAAAATAGCATCATTTTCCCGCTCCCACCACGACACCCCCCGATTGCCGCCTCTGCCCAACGCCGTCGCTGCCGTCTCTGCAGTCTCTCGGGGTGTCCAATTTAGAGCGAGGGATTGAGTGTTTCCGTGTGCATTGTTCACTGTTCTTCTATTTAGTTTTCATTCTCCTTGCACTGCCCCCTTCGAATTTGCCGTCGCCATCGCCGCCGCTCATCGTCATCCTTCCCGGCGCCCCTCCACACCTCCCCGCCTGGCTCAGGAGTCTGCTTCTGGGCCGGTCTCTCCTGCATGCCTCGCGGATCGCCCTCGGCCAAGCGACAGTCGGGAGCGGCGAACCAGCAGCGCGACACCCGCCACGAGAGCGGCCTCGGAAGCCATGGGAAGCGCATAGCCAGGCACCAGCAGAAGTCCTCCGGTGGCGATGCTGTAGCCGCCCGTCCGGCCACCTCTGCCGGCCACCCGTCCCTGGCTGCGTCGTCCCTGTCGGCCCTGTCTGGCTCCGCCTCGGCCGTCGGCGCCCCGTCTCCGCCGCATCTGCTCGCCGCCGCCGCCGCCGCCGCTGCGGCCGCCAACGGCTGCACGCGCGAAGGCGACATCATGGCCTCGTCCTCCTCCGCCTACCTCGGCCAGCAGCGCCATCGCAACTCGGACCCGGCTCCCTCGACTGCCGCCAGCGCGCGCCGCTCCCACGCCGCCGCCGCCGCCGACCGCCACCCGCTCGCCCTCGACAGCGTCTCCATGGCGTCTTCCACCGACTCGCTGGGCGCCGGCCAACCGGCCGCCGCTGCCGCTGCCGCTGCATCGTCTCCGCCCGCCGTCTCCTTTGACGACTCGCATCGCCGCATCGACGTCAATGCTGCTAAGAACGCCAACGTCCACCGCGACCCCGGCCCCTTCGACCTGGCCATGACCATCCTCCGCTCCTGCCCCCTCTACGACACCATCGCCATCCTCATCATCCTCATGCAGCTCTCGCCCGTCGTCCTCTCCGTCGTCTACATGCTGTTCACCGTCCTCACCTTTGTGCCCCCCGTCACCACCAGCTCCGGCCTCAGCCTGACCGAGATGTTCGAGGGCACCCTGGGCACGCCCGCGCTCACCACCGTCGTCTGCATGGACGTCGGCATCCTGCTCGTCTGGCTGTTTCTCTGGGGCCCTCTGCAGCTGCTCATTCTCGACTTTGCCCAGGTTGTCATCGCCCTTACGCTCGGCGGCGGCTACAACGGCGGCAGCTCGCGCCAGGGCTCGAGCAACAACGTCTTCGTCTGCCTCGGCCTCGTCATCCTCTCGCACGTGAGCCACGTGCCCAGCCTCGAGAGGCTCCCCCATCTGGGCCCTCTCTTTGCCGCGGACCACGGGTCTGTCTTCGCCAACCACCGCATCTCGTTCCAGCCGACCTCGAGGTTCTTCGCCCGCCGCGTCGGAGGCGCCTCCTGGGTCCGGAACATCTTTGCTATCCACATCCTTACGCAGGGCATTGTTAGGTACACTAGAGAGTGGTACCTCCGGAGAGAAAAGCGCGACTCCCTGGCCCACAGCTTGGCCGATCCGGAGGCTGGGAAAGGCACCTACACGGTCGAGACACCCATGGAGGCCACGTTCCCCGGCATATCCGATCACGACGGTCACGGCAGTCCCGCTGGCAATGCCACCGGCACCGAGCCTAACAGCCATATCACCGGCTCTGGCACATCCGGTCCAGGCGGCAACGCAGCGCCAGCCACGGGTCCCAGCTCTGGTCCCGCAGATGCCGATGCACCCCCCGCCCCCACGACAGGCAGCAATGCCAGCAGCATCCCACCCGCCACCGGCCACGTCTCAACTAAGAAGAAGAGAAAGCAGAGTGCGCTTGTCCGTCTGCGTCAGCCCTTGTGGGCGGCCCTCGCCAGCACCAAGATTGTCATGATTAAGGAGTACGAACTGTCGCAGGCGGCTTCGGAGTCTGCGGGTGCCGAGGCGACCGACGTCGACAACCTCGGGAACGCGCCCTTCTACGCCCAGCCGGGCCAGATCTGGGTGTGCTATGTCGGCCACGACGAGGTCTGCTTCAGCACGAGCGCCTTCCCCGACGAGGACCCCGATCAGAAGCACGGCAGCCCCTCGTCTCCGCCGAGCTCTTCATTTATCGATACCACCAAGCCCTTCTACGTCCGCATCAACAACGCCACATGGCAGCCCACACGCATCATTCGCGTCATCGACGAGGCAGACGACGAGGCCGCCAGCGGTCTTACCACGGAGCTCGAGAGCGGCCGTTCCGCTGCCGGCCCCCGCTGGACCGGCGACATCTACGGCCTCACGCCTCTGTCCAGCTACGAGTGCGAGTTCGTCAGCACCCGCACCGGCGAGGTGCTCTTCAGCACCAGCGTTAGGACGGCGGCCGCGCCCCCCTCCCGGAGCGCCGCTGCGAACGCCAGCACGGTGGCGGCTGCCAACAGCAAGCAGCAGCAGCAGCAGCAGCAACCGCCGCCGCCGCCGAGCCAGCTGCGCCCGCACGAGTCGCCCGCGACGACCATCAAGGCGTCCATCGCGACGCAGGAGGCGCGGCTCAACGACGAGAAGACGCGGGTCAAGACGCTGCGCAAGGACAACAACCGCCGCATCAACGCGCTGAAGAAGGAGATCGACCGCCTGGCCGCCTCCGTGCAGTCGGCCGGCGGCAGCGACGAGAAGCTCCGCCAGAAGATCACGCAGAACACCGTGCAGCAGAAGCAGGCCGAGCAGGCCATCGAGGGCCTTGAGGCCGAGCTCCGGGAGGTCAGCGCCGTGCCCGACGCGCTGCTCGGCCAGCACCGCAGCAAGAAGAGCGAGTGGGACCGCGAGAAGGCGCAGTTCGACGGCGCCGTGGCGTCGCTCAAGAGCTTCCGGCGGTCCGTGGACACGGACGTGCGCGCTCTGGAAGAGGAGCAGGCGACGGCGCAGGCCAAGCGCAACAAGATCGCGGCGCGGCTGGCCAAGGCCGACAGCGAGCACGCGCAGATCATGGACGCCAACGCGCGCGGGCTCGACGAGGCCGAGCGCCGGCGCCAGGAGCGCGCGGGCATCGAGGCGGAAATCGCGCGGTCGCACCAGGCGTACCACGAGCGCCTGGCCGCCGTCCAGTTGGCCAACGAGGAGAAGGTGCACACGATCGAGGCGCTGCACGAGACCATGCGGTCCTTCTACTCGTCCTTCGACAGCGAGCGGCCCTACGAGAACCGCTACGCGGTGCCGCCGCCCGTCGGCTCTGCCGGCGGTGCGGCGGCGCCGGCGTCGTCCTCTGTGCCGCCGGCAATTGTCGCGCAGGCTTTGCCCACCACGCTGTCGGCGCCCGGCGCGTGGCCGACGCCGCAGATGCCGCCCGCCGGCCTGTATGCGCCCAACTCTCTGTGGCCGCCCGCCCTGCCAGCAACGTCAGGCCCCTCGCCTATAGCAGCCTACATCGCGCCCGCCGCCGCCGCCGCCTCGCCGTACATGCAGCACATGCAGCAGCTGCTGCACGCCGGCGGCGGCAGCCCCCTGCCGCAGCCGCTCCGGATGCGCGGCCGGTCCTCGTCGATGCTGAGCGACGTCTCGGGCTTCACCCAGTCCAGCACGGCCGACGACGACAACGTCTTCATGGGAGGTGGCAACGTCTCGCACAACATCGCGGGCGGCGGCGGCGTCTTTGGTGCTGCTGCTACCAGCAGCGTGCCCTCGTCGTCGGCGCAGGCCTCGCAGGCGGGGACGATCCGCGGCCCGCCGGGCTTCAGCTTCTCCCGCAACCGGGGCAGCTCTGGCTCGGGCGGCTCGGGCGGCTCGGGTGGCTCCGGGACCGGATCGTCGAGCAGCGTGCGCAGCGGCAGCGGGAGCGCGGGCAGCGTCCGGGACCCGGCCAGCCCTCTGTGATTGCGGGACGATGGCCCTTTTTCGATGCGGGTCTGTTTTGCGGTCTGTTTTGCGGGTTTTGCCGTGTGTGTGTGTGTGGTTGGTTTTAGAATATATTTATTTTTTGCATAAAACTACATTACCTTCTTGGTTTTCTTGCTGCTCTGCGTGTTACCTCTGTAATAGAACCTTTCCTCTTTTGACTCTTTGGTCGGTTCCCCACAGACCAGCTGCTGCTGGCTGGGGTGCGACCTGTTGTGTATGATCCCCAACTTGTACCTAGTGCACATTACCGGAGCAGAGGACAGTAGTTTGACATTCAGACTGCAGCAGGACGGGACCGTGGACAAGACAAAAATAACACTGGTTTTTTTCAAATTCACCCTTCAGCAGTCACAGCACCATAGATAAACATAGGGCAACGTTCGTTTTATTCATAATGCTCGAGCATAACGAGACATGGGCTGTCTGCTAGAGGTTGACGACAAAGTCGTAGGCTACTCTCTCCCGCCAATCCTGGCCTGCCTGGGCCGTCCTGGTGGTCTCTAATAGATCTCATCAGATCCCGGCCAGCTTCGCCTTCAGGAGCTGCACGATCACCTCCGGGTCCGGCCCGTCGGCCCCCGCCGCCGCCAGCTCCTCGCGCTTCACGTGGACGGGCTTGACGCCCGGCGCGCGCGCCTGCACGGCCTTGGTGATGCGGTCGACCTCCTCGGGGGGGACGCCGCCGCCGAAGATGATGGCGCGCGGCACCTTGCGCTCGGCGGCCGACAGGCCGGCGTTGCTGCCCAGGCCCGACGAGGGCGCGGTCGCCAGCTCGCCGGCGCAGATGGCCGGCAGCTCGGACTCGGCGGCCTCGAGCGACGTGCAGATGTGGGCGACTTGAGAAAACGATTAGAGAGGGAGGGGGGGGGGGGGGGGAAGAGCCAGAGGATGAGCACTTATCGCTCTACGTACCATCGTAGTCGGGGAGGAGCTTGGCCCGGACGCCCTGGGCGGTCTGGGAGTTGTTGCCGTAGCTGCAGACGGGGATGGGGGAAGCCATTTTCTGTTTTAAGTTTTGTCGTAGGTGGTTTTGGTGGGCAAGGAAGTCAAGAGCAGTGTCTGGTATTCGAAGGAGCAGTGAAGAATGAGAATGGGCCGGTCGTCTTCGAGGTAGCAAACAGAGGTTGTCCAGCAGCGTCTTATATGTGCAGACGAGCCGTGGCCAAGACTCATTCTTCACTCACTTACGTTCAATGTGTCCGAGGAGCAAGTCCGTGATGGCCCAGCCATGAGACAAGAAGCGTGCCATCTGCATATGCGGCGCATCAAGAGATGCGATGTCCGACGCTCATCCATAGCAAAATAAAATAAAAAATTAAATAAGCTGGCGCCTCCGTGCTGTGACAGCAATCTATTCCTCTATGCTGAAAGATGAGGCATGTCTTGCAGCCTCCTGGGAACGACCGTGTCCGCCAGCAGAACAGCGCCTCTCCCCTCTTTCTCTCACCAAGGCGGTGATTGTGCCTGGGGAAACA
Organism: Sporothrix brunneoviolacea; assembly: GCA_021396205.1. Taxonomy (NCBI): domain Eukaryota; kingdom Fungi; phylum Ascomycota; class Sordariomycetes; order Ophiostomatales; family Ophiostomataceae; genus Sporothrix; species Sporothrix brunneoviolacea. The sequence continues at coordinate 46,838 of WNYD01000164.1, forward strand.
CCGCAGGGACACGCTGGCGCCGGCGACGCCGTCCCAAGGTCCGGACGTCGTCCGTCGCAGACATGTGGAGACGAAACGAACCAATCCAGCAACTGGGAACGCGAGTTGCAGTTCGTGAGCCGTCCGGGTAAAGCGCCCCAAACACCCGCTTGGGGATAGGATGGGATGTAAGCTGCTCACAGCGGGGCGGTATAGCCGTCTATAGCACAGGCGACGCGCAGCCAGAATCCGAGTTCCCGGGTCCTGGCATAAAACTGCAAATGGCCCATAGAATACCCGGCACAGGCGAAGCCAGCGCTGGGGGAGGTCGGCTCGAATGTCGAAGATTAGGCAGCTGGGGGGATACTTTAAGCGATACGCAGCGAGGCGCAGGTTGCCGGCGCTCCCCAGGCCGGTGGTCAATCAATGCAGCGACCGTGCTCTTCAACAGCTCAGCTCATGGTTTGAAATACGGACGAAAATAAAGACCAGCGCAGCAAGGCCTTGGCCTACGAGGTGTCGTCGGCGTGTGCATTTGTCGAGGTGTCGTCGTGAAACTGGCAGCCACAGCTGGGGGTTGTTGCTCAGGCGTGGCTGCCAAAACAGGTCGCTGTGGCGCAGCATGTTTCGCCTTCCTTCCAACACCCGGTCGCCGACAACAAGGCCCCGTCGACAGCGACACCTACAACTCCTGGGCAAAAAAAGCATACTCATGTTCTTAGACCTCTCGACCTCTTCCGCATCTGCTCCCCAGCCGGTGACGCCCTGCAGCGTTGCTACCCTGGGGCGATGAGGGCAGTCTGCCGGCGCCGCTCACCTTCTCATCGCACAACCCATTTCCGGCCTCATCAGCACCCACAGGCCGACACCACGCACCGGCTGCAGCCCGCCAGGGGCACCCTACCCAGGGCCCATCATCTCCTGCTCGTGCATTTGTTATCCCATGGGGCGCCAGCATGCCCGGCCTCAACAACTCGCGGTGGGCGCTGCGCGACGCCCGCTCCAGCTCGGTGCCCGCCCCCTCCAGCCGCGCCCACGCCCATGCCCATGCGGCGGACAGGGGAGGCCAGCCGGCCGAGCTCGCCGCCGTCCACCCCAGCTACGCGCCTGCCAGCACCGAGTCCGCGGCTGCCGAGCTCTCCCGCTACGCGAAGATCGTCCGGCGCATGAAGTGGAAGCTCCCGTTTCTCGACCTGGCCTACCGGCAGGCCACGCTGACCGACGGGGGCGACAGCAGCGCCGACGCCGCCGGCCGGGCCGAGGCGGAGCTCATGTTCAAGCTTGACTTTTTCGAGTACTACATGCTCTGCGAGCGCGCGCTGGTCCACCTCCAGGGCGTCTTTGGCATCGTCATCTCGCGGGGCGCCGCGGCCGCCGCCGCGGCGGCGCCGACGCCGACCCACCGGTACCACGCGAACGTCCTCGAGGCCCTCGACCGCGAGGACAACCCCCTGCACGCGGTGCTGGGCACCGACGACGTGCGCTGGCAGCTGGCGCGGGCCAAGGACCTGCGCAACCGCTGGAAGAACGCCGACGAGGACGACGGCAGCGGCGGCGGCGGCAGCAAGGGCGCAGCCGGCGGGCATCATCGTTATCATCATCGCAACGGCAACGGCAAGACGGGCCCGCAGCCGCTCGCCACCTACGACCTGGCAGGCATCCTCGCGTCGATCCACGAGGGGCTGGACCGCGCTTTTGTCGTCGCCAGCGACTTTGTGGCCGCCGGGGCCGTTCAGGGTGGCGCCGGCGGCGCCGCGGAGGCGGCTGCCCGGTACGACTTCTCGGCCATGGACGTGGCCGTGGACGCCACGGAGGAGGAGCAGTGGGGCTTCATGGTCGAAGCCATGGACTGGGAAGCCGTGTAGGATTATTTTTTATTTTTTTTCGAGAGGAGTGGAAACAGATTTTGTCTCAGCGTTGGGTTTTTTCATGTGTTTATTTGTATCGATTACCCTTGAATAGAGTTTGAATAATAGTTTTCGCTTTTCTAGCTAGTAATACCACAGCTCACCCCATTGATGCCCCCTATGGGCACATGTTTCAAAATTTCTTTCAAGATTGCTTTCCTCTTGATATATGGGAAAGACAGACAGCATCACCAGCGCGACCTCCCCTCTGAATCGACAGACACAGAGAAAAAACAGGAAAAGCCAGATTATCGCACCTAACACAGAACTTCAACCTCCCCGTTTGTGTCATGGCTACAACAAAACCGCTGGTGGTGTACCGACATCACGGCTTCCGAACCGTGTACCGCAGCCGCAGCGGCTGGTCCGGTTTGCTCGCGGAGTGGTAGCTCCGGTTTGGCAAAGGCGCCGTATCGAGCTTCTCGCCCGCGGCATTCAGAAGCTCATAGTCGAAGGTGGCTACAAAACACGCCGCAATGATGCCCATCTCCAGTTTGGCAAACCGCATGCCCAGGCACGGGTGGCGGCCGGTGCCCCAGCCCACGTAATTCAGAGGAGCCTTTTTGTCTTCGGCCCGGTCGGGCAAGTACCGGCCGGGATCCCAGCGCTCTGGGTCTGGGTAGATGTCCGGGTTCATGTGCGCATCGTCGACGAGGTAGACGGCGAAGGCGCCCTTGGGGATCACCTCGCCGGTCTTGCCGATGGGAACGTCCTTGCTGCTGTTGTTCTGGCGGAAAACGGTGCCGACGGTCTGAAGACGGATGCACTCGCGCAGGCACAGGTCGACGAGCGGGAAGGAAGACTCCCAGTCGTCGATCGTCAGCGAGGCCAAGACGTCGCTGGCCGACTGGAGCGGCGAAGTGCGGTGGCGCCGGACAGCGCTGTCGACCTCATCCTGCACGCGCGCATACCATTCTGAATTGCAGGCGAGGTAGACGAGGAACCACGCCGCGTTGATGCCGCTGTTCAGCTGGCCTGCGAAGAGCGCAGCGAGGACAAACTAGAGCACAAAATGACAGCATGGTTAGCAGTCCCTCCTGCAGCGATTGCGGGTACGTGTGTTCACTTACTGTCAAAATCTTCTCGATGCTCTCGCCGCCGTCCATGAGAAACTGCAGGGCGTCCTCCCCGCGCTTACCCGTCTTCTGACGGTCGTCGACAATCTTCTGGAAAATCCTGTACATTTTGAATCCGGCCGTGAGGCGCTTGATGTGGCCGGGCGTCGGCAGCCAGGGGAAGATGATGCGGCTGGGGGAGCGGGCCCCGTCGATCTGCTCAAACAGGTCCAGGGTCTGCCCCAGAAGCTCGGGCGACTCGGCAATGTCGTCGGTGCCGACGGTGCGCATGGTCAGCTGGTACACCGTGCGATAGATGTCGTCGAAGGGGTCGAAGACGCCGGTCGGGCTGCCGTCGTGGCGGGCGACGATCGAGGCGAGCTGGCCCTGCGTGTCACCGACGAGGTGCGGCAGGGTGCGGACGAGGTTCTCCTTGCGCACCATGGTCACCAGGGTCTGGTTCAGCCACCGGTTGTAAGACAGGCGGTTCTCGCCCTTGGCAGACTCGTCGATCTGCGGCGTGTTGGCGAACAGCACGGCATAGGCCTCATGAAGGTTCAGATCCTTGGACTCGAAGAAGGTGCGGCGGCCCTCGAGGCCCGATAGGCCGACGATCCGGAGCTTGCCAAAGTAGAAGCTGAAGTTGCCCGACCGGCTGGCCTGGCGAGCGCTGTGCATGAAGTTGCTGCGGTCGGAGAAGTACCGCAGCAGGCCCAGCACGGGGTATCCTCCGCCGTCGACCAGCGGAGGGGCCGTCTTGGGAAAGGCTGGGCGGCGCACCGCATTGATCACCAGCGTAGCCACCGCGACCGCCAGCAGAATGCTGATCGTGGCCTGCCAGTTTTGGAAACGCCCGGCGGCAACGTAGTCTCGGAGAAGATCCATGATGAGACGTGCGGCAGTGGTAGAGCGGCAGACAAGACGGCTCTGGAGGATGGGGAAAATGGACGGAGGGAAATAGAAAATCAAGTTGAGTCTGTAATAAATATATAACGGACATGCAGCTCCTGCCGTTTTTTTTTGTTCGTTCTCTCCTTGGTTCTTTCCTTTTCTGTTCTTTTCTTCCGTCGTTCTTTCCCTTTTCGTTCTTTCCTTCGTTTGTTCTTTCCTCTTTTCAGTCTTTCCTTCGTTCGTTCTTTCCTTCCGGAGGGGTAGTAGGACGGCCCTCAATCTACAAACCGGCTGAGCGACTTGGTACGCCCGCGAAGCAGGTGAGGGCCAAAGAAGGGCCGACAAAGCGGCGCTGTGCTTCGACTGTTTCGCGTGCAAGCATCGACGCCGTTCTATGGTCCCTGCGGATAGATTCCTGAGCTTCCAACACAGTCTGGTGTGTTGCAAATCACACCCAGCCCTCCCCTGTAGATGACAAAAAGACGCAGCCACAACAACGCAGTCGCTGCCGCAATGCCGTGAGGGGGAGCGTCGCCGTTCCCCCCATCTCGCTGTGGGCCGCGTAGCATCCAGAAGGCGCTACGCTGACATCTCGGACACTGCTACTTGGGGCCGCGATGGGCCAGAAGGGTATTGTTCCCTCTAGTCGAACGTATGCGCCCCCAAGGCTGCCGCGGAGAGCATGTAATCACGGAGCATGCATTGGAGAAGGCTGCTGAACAGCAACGACAGCGAGCTGAACATGTTACATAATCACGCGCTATCGGCACGGTCCGGTCGCCGGCCTAGCCTAGTGCTACCGATGGACAAACTTCCCTGTATCGCATGCTGCATCCACGTCGCATCGCAGCCTCATGCCACTCCCTCTCCTTCTCGGGCAGCCCAAAACCGACCGACAACGCAGAGCAGGGGGCTCCCGGGGGACGGCATTGGCACACCGCACACCAAAAGACGTATCCACGCAGCAGACATGTTTGACTCCACCGCAAATCTTATCCAGGACGGCCGGGGACCGGCGGCGCGGCGCGATGCAACGCCGCTGGTCCTGATCCACGACGGCGGCGGCACCATCTTCAGCTACTACCTGCTCGACAACGTGGGCCGCCGGCTGCTGGGCATCGCCAACCCGCGGTTCCGAACAGGCATCCCCTGGGCTGGCGGACTGCGCGAGATGGCCACCGCATACGCCGGCATGGTGGCAGGCGCCGTCTCGTCCGGGCCCGTCATTCTCGGCGGCTGGTCCTTGGGCGGCCTGCTGGCCTTGGAGACGGCCCACGTGCTGTCCCAGGCCTACCCCCGTGTGCGCGTGGCGGGCCTCATCTTGATCGACAGCGTGTATCCGGCGCCGCCCGCGGAGGGCTGGGGCGACGCCGAGGCACGCCTGGTCGAGCGCCGCATCGAATGGCCTGCCACGACGGCGCCGGCTACCAAAATCAACGTCGAGCGATGCTTCCGCGAGGCGTACCGAATGGTCCGCGAATGGGTCTTGCCTCCGGCACGGCCGCCGCCGGCGGTGCTCATTCGCTCCCGGGACGCGGTGCCCGTCCCGGGCGATGGACTGCTCTTTGTCGACCTCTACCGCAGCGACCGCCGGCTGGGCTGGGACAATTACTACCCGGACATGTTCTGCCAGATATTAGACATCCCAGGTCACCACTACGGCGTGTTTGCCATGGACCACCTGGAGACGGTCACCGACATGATCAAGATGGCGTGTCAGACAATCGACAAGGCATCGTCTGCGACGCCCGCACTCGGAGGCCAAGGGGTACGGTGAAGTCTGATGATAATGCATGCCCAAGGTCGGCTGACTGCCTTCATTTTTGGTGTTTCTTTGTTATCTCATGTCCGTCTCGCGTTTCCCGGCAGTTCTCGGAGCGAGAAAGACGGACCACGACATGTATATATATGGCTTTGCATAGATAGATAGGCCCACGGGTATCTGATGGGGCAGCTTCGTACTGCATGAGGGCCCATACTCGGCGCAACAAGGCCGCTGCGGAGCATCTACTAATTAGCCGCGGGTTCCACAGGGGACGGCCTCGCTTGATTTTGTTTTGCTGGTTCGGTCAGGATACGAGTGTCGGGGTCGATATTGCGGCCGAGGCTCAGGTGGTTTTTTTCTTTTGTACTTTTGTGGTTCTTTTTTGTTCCAGACCGGCTGCCCTACTACAGTTAGACGAGCAATCCTGATCGCGGCCCTTCGTTTAGGACGGGTCGATCATCTTGGCAGTTGAGGAATGCAGCTGCGAGCACGCTGCTCCAGGCCCGCCACGGCGCGCTACGTAAGACAGACAATACGAGTACGTACTCACTTTATTCTCTTCATGCTTCTCGTATCTGGTATCGCCAGAGACAAGGAAATGCGGATGCTTTCTGCAAGGCAACATTACCCGGGCGAAGGATACGAGCGCTCCGGTTGGTTTCCGCCTCTGTGATCTTTGAGTGCAGCACCTCTTCATCGCCGTCGTCATAAGATATATCTCGTGCTTGCCTTCTCTCTGGGGCCGATACTCCATACCGCACAATTGCCCCCCCCCCCGCTGCGACAACACACAACTATCCCGGCATGGCCTCTCTTCAGACGTCTCTTCTTCTCGCCATGGCGGCGGCCGCAGGCGCTACCAGTGGTCCGTAGGCTCTCTTGCAATCCCCTCCGCCCCCGGGACTCACCGGCTAACGCGCATTGGGGGCACCTTCTTAGTCTCCTACGACCAGGGATACGACGACGACAGCCGCCCGCTGTCGACCTCTAGCTGCTCGGACGGCGCCAACGGGCTCATCACGCGGTATGGCTGGCAGACGCAGGGAGCGATTCCCCGGTTCCCGTACATCGGCGGCTCCGACGCGATCGCCAGCTGGAACTCTCCGAGCGTATGCCCACCCCCCTCTCCTCCCTAATACACCATTATCTGTCCCTGAAGATATGCTGACCGTCGCGGGTGGCAAACTGCAGTGCGGTCTCTGCTGGCAGCTCACTTACAGCGGTCGCAGCATCTACGTGCTGGCGACGGACCACGCCGCCAGCGGCTTCAACATCGGCCTCACTGCGATGAATGTGCTGACGAACAACACGGCCGTCGATCTGGGTCGCGTGGACGCCACGGCTGCGCAAGTGGACAAGAGCAACTGCGGGCTGTGAGGATACATTCCAATGGGCGGGATGTGCGTCTTTCTGGAAGTAGCCTCTTTGAGCGTCGCGCCCATTTGTTGCATCGGGCTGCATCGACGAGATCGCGCTTTGGTGACGTCAGAGGGGCAACAACCAGGGAAGCACAAGGCGAAAAAACATCATCGATTTCTCAAAAGCAAAACCAAATAGATAATAAGTATTTTTATTGAATGCGAGAGCCAGTTTTCGATTCCATATAAAGCTCATGGAGCAAACCTTGCAAAAATAAGATAGTCAAGAAGAAAAACTCTACACGAAAAAAAAGAAAACCTCGTAGGCTTTCAGACACCCTGTCGAAATATTCAAATACAATCACGAAATCGTCAAACACACCGCAGCACCCAATTTGTTTTCGACGAGCATTCTTCCATTCGTCTCAATTTCGCTCAAAATGGCCTCCTTTTCTGCTGCCATCGCCGACCTCGTCCGGTCCGTCTACGAGGCCATCGCTGCGTCCTTCGGCTTCGTCTACCGTCTAGTGCACGGCGCATTTGCAGCGGTCCTTCACTTTGTCCAATCGTTTTTCAGCCTCGTCGCGAACTTGGTGCGCAGCACAATTGGCTTCGCCGGAGGTCTAGGCAAATTTATTGTCGGTATGTTATGGTCCATATCTACAGGCTCCTCTTGCCCATCTCCTGCTCTTTTGATTTCCATGACGTGTCTAACCGGGACAGGGAACTTTGCTCTTCTGGTCGTTGTGGCCGTGGGCGCGTTCCTCTACGTCCAGTGGCAGCAGCAGCAGCAGCAGCGCCAAGGCCAGCGGACGCCACTCAAGTCTGCGCAAGAGAATGGCAGCCGCGCCGTGGGCAAGACGAAGACCACGTAAAAGGTTGAGCAACATTGATCAGCTGCTATCTCACGACGATTCGGGGTCAAAGAAGACCAAAGTTGTGGAACTGTCAAGACTGATAAGGAATACCATCATGTAAAATACATTGTCTACGTTGGGTAGCGTTTCTTATCATAGTGTGCGCCTGGCGCTCATACTCCAACTTGAAGAAAAGCGGAATCAAAACATCCTGTGAGCATAATTCGAGAAAGACCTGATAAGTAAACCGGTCCTGGCTGCCGGCATCATCGTCACTGCACCACGAGTGCAACACAAGAAGGACAGCCGCAGGTGCCTTAAAAAGTGGCTCTGGCCAGACCCTGTTCATAGGTGCGGTGCTTTTCTGCCCCCGTCCAAGGGCTGGGTGGCATTGGCCGGCTTCGTATTCCGGAGCTTTCCCAGAGTAGAAGCTCACGAACGGGCATCGAATCGCACGTCATTCCCGCCTGCTTCCATTCCGTTCTTCGTTGCGTGGAAGCTACCCTACGACGTACAAGTACACTTTAGCTCTCCTGGCTGGTCTTGGTCGTGCGCTGTGCCGGCCGTGGTAGTGCATAACGGCTAATCTAGAAAGAGGCATGGCGGAGGAGTCGCGGGCGTCTCTACCTGCGACGCGAGAATACCCTGCTCGGCCAATCTAATTCGGATCGCCGCCATTGAGCCATTGATTGGGCCTACCAAGGACTGCCGCTTGCGCTACGGAGAAATTCCAAGCTGCCTACTCCGCATGGCTGTATTACTGGCTTTTTGAGCATCCTCGGCTTCGTCACTCGCTCCCGTCCGGCAGCGCCGCTTTCGAAATTCAATTCTGACGTCCGCCAGAAGGATTTCGTCTTCTTCCATAGTCCTCGGGCAGACAGCGCTGTCAATGTTGCCATAATGCACACCGAGCACCTATCTCGTGCCTGGCCTGGCCAAGTCCGGGAAGCAGGGGCGCATGTGGGGGGATTGAGTTCAGCCTGTGTGCGCACGGCACAGCGCCAGGAACAGAGTAAGATACAACCTAGAGGACAAGACCCTATCGTTCACAAAAATGGACGTTTTCCTCTTGTATCTCTCGGTGCATATCGGGAGGCCTTTCCTTTGCCCCGCAGCTCGTGCTACATACGATCGCTCCTTCCTTTCTCCGTTGGCGTGTTGGCGGCTCCCGTAGCCAAGACATGCACGCCCTGGCCCTCCGTTGCAAGCCAGATCCGACATTTCCTAATTAGGAAGCATCTCCCCCATTCGCCATCTGTACCTGCCGCTCGATGAAATTGCCCGCTTTGGAAGCTGCAAATTGACAATCTGACAATCTACCGCTCTTCTTCTTTTCTTCCCTCCGGCTGGAGGCTGTGCGTGCGGTATAAAGGACATTGGCATAACTTGGCGAGGTGCGGAGACGAAGGAAAAGGCACAGGCCTCGCAGGATCGAGCCCGCCCAGACCGGCTCGACGTCCTCTGGGCGTTCCTGGTCTGCCTCTGCTTCCTTCTGTATGGGCTATAGATCGGCAAGGAAAGAGCTAGATCATGCAGAAGCAGGAGAAGAGGAAGGTCCAAGCTGTATATGAGTAAACTGCTTTCCTCCCAAGGAAGGAGCCGGCCGAGGAAGGTAGACGTAGCTGCGTTTCCCGCGTTGTTTTCTGGAGCCTCTTATTTCTCTCGTTCTTCTTATCCCAGCGCTCTCCTTTTTCTCTCCTTGCATTCTTCATTCCTATCTCTCCTTATTCTTCTTTATATTTCTTTTCCTCCCTCCCTCTCCCTACCCCGTCTCTCTTTCATTATTACTCCCCTTCTACTTATTAACCTTTCTCGGTCCCCTCGTCTGGCTCCCCTCCCCCTTCTCCTCGGATTCTCCTCATCTCGCGCTCTCGCCATCATGCTCGCGCCTTTCCTCCTCTTTGCGTCCGTGGCCACCGCAAAGGTGTTCCACAGCCTGCCGGCGGTCCCACCTGGCTGGAGCTTCGCCCGCAATGCGAGCCCGTCCGATACGCTTTCTCTCAAGATTGCACTTCGCCAACAGAATGCCGGCGAGCTCGAGAATGTCGTGTTGGAAGTGTCCACGCCCGGCCACCCCAACTACGGCATGCACCTGACGCGGGACGAGCTGCGCTCCTACACGGCCCCCTCTTCGGATGCCGTCGACGCCGTCTCGGCCTGGCTGCAAGAGAACGACATCGTGCCCTCTGTTGACAATGACTGGGTCTCGTTCACCACTACGGTGGACCGCGCCAACTCTCTGCTCAACACCCGCTTTGATTGGTATCAATATGCTGAGAGCAATACCCCCGTGCTCCGCACGCTGGCCTACAGTGTCCCCGAGGACCTGTCCGACCACGTCGACCTCGTCCAGCCGACTACGCGCTTTGGAAAATTTAGCCCGCGCCGGTCGACGGTCTTCGACATGCAGTATGTCCCGGACAGCGACGTACACAGCCTTGTCGCCAATTCTGCCTCTGCCGCAGGCACTGCCGACGCCGCTTGCGGCACCAGCATCAACCCGGCTTGCCTCAAGTCGCTCTACGGCATCAATTACACTGTCACAAACCCCGCCGAGAATCTCGTCGGCTTTGCTTCCTACCTCGAGGAGTATGCACGGTTCAGTGACCTGAATCTGTTCACCAAGAACTTGGTTCCCGCCGCAAAGAGCCAGACTTTTTCGGTCAGCCTCGTCAACAACGGCTTGAACGACCAGAACTCCAACTCGGACAGTGGTATGTACTTTTCCTACAATGCAGTATTTCAGTCCTACGCCAGAAGGAACAGAAAGGGGTTTTTCTAACAGCAGCCACAGGCGAGGCGAACCTTGACGTTCAATACATCCTTGGCATCAGCAACCCTGTTCCCATTATCGAGTACAGCACAGGTGGCCGAGGGTAAGCAATTCCTTCGTATTAGACAAATGCTTTTGACGTATTTCCATTGACTCAATCCTCTGCAGCCCGCTTGTCCCTACACCCGATGAGCCTACACAGCCCGGTAGCAACGAGCCCTACCTGGAATTCCTGACCAACATTGTCGCACTTAACGATTCGGCTCTGCCACAGACCTTGTCAACGTCTTATGGCGAAGAGGAGCAGTCCGTTCCTGCGGAATATGCGCTGAAGATCTGCAACTTGTTCATGCAGCTGGGTGCGAGAGGCGTCAGCGTCCTTTTCAGCTCGGGCGACTCCGGCCCAGGAGACGTATGCGTGCGCATCTCCGACAACAAGCCCTACTTCCAACCGACTTTCCCTGCCGGCTGCCCGTACGTCACCGCTGTTGGCGCTACCTACCAGACCGGCCCTGAGCTCGCCGTCGCTTTCAGCTCCGGCGGCTTCAGCTCTCTCCACTCGCGCCCTGCTTGGCAGGACGCCGCCGTCACTACGTACCTCAAATCCATCGGCAGCACGTACGCGCCCTTCTTCAACGCCTCCAACCGCGGCATCCCCGACGTTGCTGCGCAAGGCAACGACTTCCTCGTCTATGACAAGGGCCGCCTGGCACGGCTGTCGGGCACCAGCGCCTCCTCGCCCGTCTTCGCCGGTGTCGTGGCCTTGCTGAACGCGGCGCGCCGCAGCAAGGGCCTCTCGCCGCTTGGTTTCCTCAACCCGTGGCTCTACAACAATACGGCCGCGCTGACGGACATCACGGGCGGTTCGAGTGTCGGCTGCACAAACCAGACGTACTTCAAGGACGTGGCGCAGTGGAACGCGACCAAGGGCTGGGACCCCGTCACGGGCCTCGGCACGCCCAACTTCCCGTTGCTGCTGTCTGCCGCCGCGCCGGGCGTGGCGAACAGCTAAAGATGCGGCAAGGAGACGAGGAGTTCATAGCACTGTCCGGATACAGGATAGAGAGGGGGAGCGCAATGTGGGAGAAATTTGGCCTAGAAGAGAGTTCTACAGTCTACATGCATAGAGGGCATCGCCTCATATGAGCTGAATAATACAATTGCCTGGTGAATGCCATTTCTGTCTAGTGAGATTCTTGTCATTTTGTAAAGAAAACACGACTACGGAGTACAATATATGTTTTTCTTGTGTCACTGTCAGGGCTGAAGTTTTCCATAATTTTTGTTGATTTTTTTTGTGTTTTCATTCGTCTCTTTAGAAACGCAAACAAAAAAAAATAAGGTAGAAAAACAAAAGGGTGTCATTCTATATATAACAAAAAACAGGGCGGGGCTCTGCACAGGGCGAGTACGCGCAAGAAGAAGATTTTAAAAAAATGTACAAAGAAAGTTTAAGAAGTTGGTCATTTCATTTCAAAAAACAAAAACAAGCAGTCATTAAAGACCCCCCTCTTTACAGGAGCATCCAGCCGAACCAGGCACCGGCCATCACGACCGCCGTGCCGAGAGAGCCGACGGCGCCTGCAGAGGCGCCGGACACGGCCACGGACGTGGACGACGAGCTGCCGGAGCCAGAGCCCGCGGTGGTGGCGGCGGCGGTGCCGTTGGTGGCGGAGCCGGAGCTCGACGGGGCGATGGATCCCGTGCCGGCGGCGGCGCCGGAGCTCCGGACGGCCGAGGTGACCACCGTCGTCTTGGCAGACGTGGTCGCCGTGACGGTCGACGCGGCGGCGGCGGCCGACGTGGTCGCAGCGGCGGTGGTGGTCGGCGCCGCGGAGGAGCTGCCGGAGGCCGCAGCGAAGACGAGGCCGTGGCTGCTAGAGCCGGCGGCGGCGGCCGAGCTGGACGAGCTGGAGCTGCTGCTGCTCAGAGTCTGGAGAGTGGTCTGCGATGGTGTCAGGGACGAGATCGCAGCGGAGGGAGCGGAGGGGAGGACGGCGGAGGGGACGGCGGAGGAGGAGTTGGAGAAGGGCGCGGACGAGACGGGGGCGGCGGGCGAGGCGGACGAGGCAGAGGAGCAGGACAACGACGAGGAAGACGGAGTCGGAGGCAGGCTCGACTGCGCGGCAGCGGTGCTCGACTGCGCGACGGTGCTGCCAGAGCCAGCCTGGCTGGTGCTGCACGTCACGGTGGAGGTGCTGGTCACGGTGGTGGTGCTCGTCGTGGTGGAGTCCGAGGAGGAGGAAGAGTTGGAGAAGGCGGACAAGGCGGACGAGGCGGACGTGGAGGAGGAAGGAGACGAAGGTGAAGAGATCGGCTGGCTGCTTACCTGTTGGCTGCTGGCCGACTGGCTCGTGGCGACAAAGACGCCAGGAGAGTTGACCTGAGCCGCAGCAGAGGTGGTGGTGGCGGCGGCGGCGGCGGAAGCGGACGACGAAGACGACGACGGCGTGGCAACGGCAGCAGCGACAATGGCCAGAGACGAGGACGACGAGGACGACGCGCTGCTGGAGCTGGTGTCATCGCTGCTGCTGTTGCTGCTGTCGCTGGAACCGCTGTTGGCGGCCAGGGCCACGCTGGCCGAGACCTCGTCGCCGGTGGAGGCGTCCACGCACGTGCCAGAGGGGTACTCGATGTTGTAGACGTGGGTCGTGGTCAGCGAGTCGGTCAGGCCCAGGGTGTGCGGGCAGCTCGGCTGGTTGCTGACGGACAGGTCGAGCGTGCAGGTCTCGTCGTAGCCCAGCGAGCAGAGCGGGTCGTCGATGTTGTAGAGCACGTAGTTCTGGGCGACCCAGCTGGAGGAGTCCTCGAGGCAGCTGGCGACGAAGTTCATGCTGTTGGCGGCGCTGAGCGGCAGGCCCTCGGTGTAGATGAGGCTGGCGCACTCGGAGGCATCGACGTCCTCGTACTCCATGGCGACGCCGCCGCCGGCGATGGGGTCGACGGTGGCGGACTCGCCGGTCTGGAGGTAGTTCCAGGCGTCGTAGCTGATGTCGTGGGCGCCGGCCGACGAGTCGATGCGCAGCAGGTTGACGGAGCGGTCGCCGTAGGTGACCTTGACGCAGATGTTGGTGCAGTCGACGGAGCCGGGCCAGTAGGCGACGCGGTTGGTGTTGATCTTGCAGCCGAGGACGCCGACGGACGACGAGTAGCTGGCGTGCGGGGTGCAGGAGATGCCGGTGCCGGCGGCGGCGCGGGCGGCCAGGCCCAGGAGGGCAGTCATGGTCACGGCGTCGAGCTGATACATCATGGCTGCGGTTTTGTTTGAAAGGGGTATATAAAAGTAAAGAAAGAAGGAGGGAAAAAAAGAAGGAAAAAGGAAGACAAAGAGAGGATCTTCCGGAGGAGCGAGAAGCTGGTTGGCAAAGTGTCTGGATCTGCGTGTGATCCAAGTCGAGACGATGTCTGGAGATGTCTGAAGAGGTCTGAAAGAAAGAAAAGGCTACCCTAACCAGAGGTAGTAGAGAACGAACAGGCGCTGGATGGCCGTGTCAGGGGACGAAGTCGTCGAGAGAGATGCGAAGGACTCAAAGAGTGGCCGGCCACTTGGATTGCGGCGAAAGTGAAAGGTGAAAGAGAAGGAGAAAAGAATGTGTATACAGCCTCAAAGGACAGACGAAGGTGAAGGGGGAAGGGGAACTGCAAGATCCATCTCGGTGGAAACGGGTCGGGCGCCTTTAAGTATGGCGTCTGCGATCTCGATGCGCCGCGAGAGAAAAGGGCGCAGAGGTGGAAAGTCTGCCTGGCCCCGAGCCAAGTGGAGCGTGGGAACGTGGAGCATGTGGAGTTTGGAAGCTCCAGCAGGTGAGTGCTTTTCGGCCGCTGCACCTTTGTCTCCGTGGGACTGGGAGAGCCGATCTGGGCCCTTGCAGGTGTGTGTGCTTCTCCTTGTCTCTCCTTTTTTTGCCTTTTTCTTTTTTGTTTCTTCCTGTTTGTTTGCCCGTTCGCCCCTGCCGTGACCCGCCCGGCTCCCCTGGCCCTCTTTCTTCTTTTGTCTAGCTGGGCCCCACCCACCCCGTCGGCAGCCGCAAGGAGGGGGGGCTCCCAGCTGTCCGCCGCCCTTCTGGGCCGCTGCCATTGGCTGGGTGCCTGGCGCTAGCTGTTTCGAGGGCCCACCGGGGAACGTGGACCCGCACGGGCCACAGGGGCAGGGTTCTCGCCTTGTTAGCTTTTCCCACCTTTTTTCTTTGTCTCGGTTCTCGTCACCCAGCCGGAACCAGGTCTGCGGACAGGCACTAGAAAACTCTAACAAGTCCCCGAAAGAGCGAAAAACCGCCAAAAGGGCCAAAAAGGGCCAAGAGCGCCGCCGTCCGCTTTTTTGTTGTCGCACCACCGCCGCCCCGGCCGTCGAGAACAAAGAAATCCGGCGCATCGAGCCTCGACCGCGTGTCCTCGGCTGCATTGGTCATCGCGCCGGGGCAGGCAGTCGCTTTGGTGATGATGCAAAGATAGGCGACGGAGGGCGTGAGGGCTAAGCGGCAATTGCCATCGCAGACTTTTTCTGCAGAGTTTTGCGGCCCGACAAAGACCGCGACAGCGTTTCTTTGTTCTGGCACTGCTTCCGAGAACGGCGAACCACAAAAATACGTTCAGATACATAATACATAATACATGGTGGCTAGACATTGCAAGGTATTTTGCCCTGCGGAGGAAGAAGTCGAGGTAGCGCCGTGCTCAAAGGGGCTCAGGCAGAGAGAGAGCAGAGAGGAGGTGAGATGGCATACGACGTAGGCGTCGGGCAGGTTGCCCTCGACGAGTGGAATACCTGGCTTTGCCACGTCCGAGGTACCAGCGAGCACCCAGGCAGATTTCCAGCCGCAGCATCTTACGGCGTACGAAATGCGCTGGGATCGGCTGCTGTGTCCGGCCACTGTGCGCCGTACGTTGTAAGACGTGGACGCGTGTCCGCTGCCATTCGCTCCTTGCGAGGCTAAACCGCTTTCCTGCAGTGCGCTGTTCAGTGGCTGAAAATGCAGGGGGCCATCGGACGACAGCCAGGCCTGTCTTGGATCGGCGCCTCTCTGTTATTGGAAGGGGAGAGCGTCTGCAGGGGCCGAAGAGACAGAGACCTGAGAGATCTTGGGGGGTCTTGCTGTTCCTCCTTTCACCTCGTCCTGCTTTCCGCGATTCTCTACGGAGCATTTCTTTTCTTTTCGTTTCGTTTCTATTCTTTCTCACACGTGACGCAACCTCAGAGGAGAATAACACTCTCCAACCGGCGCTCCGTATGTCGAATTGGCCAACGTCTACTCCGTACTGAGCAATACTACGTGCTCCGTTGGTTTCACCTCTTTTTGCTTTTTGTCGCTGTCTTTCTTTCTTTTTCGTTATTGCTGCTGCCTGCCAACCTTCGTGCGTCTCCTCCCTTTGTTTGCCTACGCCATCCATTTTTACGCTTGCGTAAGATACTCCGCAGGACGGATGCCGTATCTTCAGTTGTTGTTTTCCCGCCTTGTGTTTCCTCCACAAGATGTTTTGCTTCGCCGCTTTCGACGTTCTTCTTGCTTCGTGGGCTGGAGAGAGCTGTTGGCTAGGGGGGCCGTCAACTTTCGGCCCGGCTAACGGTCCCCCGCTGCGAGCAGCGCTGGCTGGGTTCCCCTTGCATCAAGGCCCGCGTCTAGTCCAGAGAGGAGCAAGTTCCCAGGGAACATAAAACAAGCTTACGAAGTAGGGCGTAGTCAAAATTCACGAAGCTAGGGCGACCCATTCCTTTTGGCAGCCCCTTGCGAAAGCCCTCACGGATTAAGGGGTTCGAAAGGCCTGAAATGGGAATAATATACTCATACGACGTACAACTACGGAGAGGAGCAGTTTTAAGAGAGGGTGAAATGCACGATAGTTGTATTGACACTGGAGGAGCCCTCCGGGCGCCGGAAATATCCTGTAGATCACGTGAAGGGGGACAACCGTATTACTGTGCAGATTACTGATCTGAAGCTGACCTAAAAGCCCAGTGCAGGGCCGGAAACACCCTCACCAGACATGCTCACGTGGCGAGACTCAACAAAAGTAAAGGAAACAGGGCGAGATGCCCCATTTCGGACTCGCGACGGTCGGTCGTAGAACCTCTTTAGACAGCTGTAGACTACGTGCGTTCATCAGGGGCGTGAGAACGTGAGATGTAGTGAACAGAATAATCAAGCCCACAAGCACACAGGCGGTCTACGGCGACGATCGAATATGCAACACAAACCCCCGACACGGTCGATTCGTTCGTCGTGGGATGCACAGCTGGGCACAAAATAGACGCCGCCTACGGGTACAAGGCCAATATAAGATGAGACTGCATCTGCATCTCTTGCCGCTGTCGCAACCGAGACCTCTGTAACCCACGCGCCTGGGAATGAACCCTTTCCTGAGACATTCTATTGTGTAACGGAAGCAAAGCTCACAGAGGATTTATTGTTGTTGGTTTTGTAATCGTTCATGTCGATCGACACTGCCTAGCGGGTTCCGGCTATTTACTTTATGCAGTCAGACTGTCTACAGCAGTGGGATGGTCTCCTGCTGTGAGACCGTCTCAAGCGGGCTTGCACCCTTTTTCTCGGACATCCGAAGGGTAAGGGTAAGAGGCGTGGTCGTGTGGTCCCCCGATGGGCGAGGATAAAGAAGAACAATCCCGGCAGCAGCATATTTTGAAACAGCCATTTTCCCCTCCTCCTCCTCCTCCTCCTCCTCATCCAGCTGCAAGTCCTGACGCCACATTACTCAACACGGGCGTATCATATACTTGTCTCTTCGAGAGGAGCAACAGCAGCATCGGCATCCGGAACGCGTCCCCCCCTTCTTTCGACGTCGACCATGGCCGACCAGCAGCCGCCAAACGAGGGTCAGCTGGCCACGAGCCTGCCGGGCCCCATCGTGTTCGTCACGGGCCTCGGCCAGGACGGCACGGCCGTGGTGCACTCGCGACGGCCGGCCGCGTGGGACACCTACGGCGGGGGCGAGATGCAGATGGCCGTGGCGTGGACGACCGCGTCGTTCCCGGCCGACCTCGACGGCGACAGGGACATCGCGGCGCACGACGCGCGCATGGCGGGCGGGCCCATCGGCCTGGTGGCCCCGGGCGGCACGGTCCTGCGCTACGTCGACTTCGGGCCGGGCTACGAGTGCGTCATGCACCGCACGGTGTCGGTGGACTACGGCATCGTGCTCGAGGGCGAGGTCCTCAGCCGGCTCGACTCGGGCGAGGAGACGCTGATGCGGCGCGGCGACGTCATGGTCCAGCGCGCGACGATGCACGCGTGGAAGAACCCGAGCGCGACGCGCTGGGCGCGCATGGTCTTCGCGCTGCAGGAGTGCCTGCCGCCGACCTTTGGCGGCAAGGTGCTCGGCCAGGACCTCGGGCCGGGCATCCCCCCCGTCCCGCCGCCGGGCGACGATGCCGCCCCCGTCCTCGTCGAGCTGGAAAATGGAAATCACGCCAAAAAATAATATCTCAATGCGACAGCAAATTCGTACACGGACGACGATGCTTGTTTTGACGTGTTGAGGAACGTGAATCCATATAGGTCTATTCAAAAACAAAAAACAAGACAAAACAAGACAAAACAAAACAATTCCCTCAATTGCAGCCCTTCTATCCCGTATGCGTAAACTCGGCCAGAAAATGAATAGCAAACAAATACCCAAAAGCAGATCCCCCCCCCACCCACGACAGTCCAGATTTGCTAAGGCGAGCCCTGCTCTGCCATGGCGCGGCGCCACAACCCTTCCACGGCGGACTCGCCCTCCCAGATGTGAGGCCAGGCGACCTTGGAGGCCACCGCCTTTGCCTCCTCCCAGTCGCGCATGTCCGCGGCCTCGGACCAGGCCCGGAGCTGCTTGCGGAACCACGAGTTCAGGGGCCCCGTCCCTTCGGCGGCCGCGTGCCCCGCGGCCGGATCCAGCAGCGACGGGTCGATGCACGAGACGGGCTCCTGCGGCTTGGGACCGTCCGCGCCCGGCGACGACGTCGCGGCGACGTACCCGCCGATGAGCGCCTGCCACAGCCAGAGCTCGCGGCTGCACGCGCCCATGGTCATGGCCTCTTTTGTCCGCTCCAGGCTCATGCAGACGGTGTCGAGGAGCCAGCGCAGCAGGTCGGGATCGATGGGCGCGTGCGGGTGCCACATGGGCGCGAGAAAGCCGTGCAGATAGATGTAGGCGGCCGCGGCCCAGGCGCGCGACGAGGACGGGGCAATGGTCGGCGAGATATTGTTGAACGGCGCGGTGTACGCCAACGGCGGCAGCGGCGGCATCGTTTTGAATGCCGGGCTGGGTGTCGCCTGGCTGCTGCTGGCGGCCGGGCTCTCGGCGGCGGAATTGTTGCCCATGGGGTCCGTCATCAGCAGACTCGGGCCGTACGGCATCATGGGACTGACGCTTGGCGAGGGGATCGGCTGCTGCTGGCTCATCGACGCCAGCCGCTCGGGCGGCTGCTGGTAGAGCCGGCTGAGGCCGTAGGAGGAGGCGATGTCTGGCTTGAACAGGAGGGCGGCCAGGTAGGACTCCGTCTCCAGGAGCAGCACCTGCGTGAGCTCCTGGTCCACCGAGACGGTCTCCGCCTCGCTGCCAGTGGAATCGGGGGAGGCGGCGCTCGTCGGGTAGGAGTGCGACTCCGGCGAGCCGTAGACGCTGGAGGCGGCGCTCTCCGCGCCGGGAGGAGCCTGGCTGCTCCCGCACGACTGCGTCGTCTGGAGGGCCGACAGCCGCTGGAGAGCGCTGGCGATGGCCATGCCTTCCAGGTCGGCGTTGGACGCCTCGCAGTCGGGCGGCGTCGAGAAGTAGAACGGGGAGAGCTTGGCCGCGTCAAACTGCTCGCAGCCGAAGTTCGCCGTCGCGGGCCGCGCAAAGTGCGGACTGCTGCTCATGGACGGGGCGTCGTCGCGCTGTGATCCGTGGTCGGAGCCGCCGTCGTGCAGGATGCCCTTCTTCGCCGAGATGAATGTGCCGGCCCTGACGAACATATGTTAGGATTGGCTTTTTGGGGAGGGGATAGTGAAGGCTCTATAAAACTCACACTAGGACGACACGTTGAAACAGGCCATGGAGGTGACCCTGCCACTCTTCCGGCTTTCGCCGGTTGATCAAGGTGAACAGGCCATTGAGGTGAGCCTCTGCTGCCGCTATGTCGCCTATTCCGCTCTGATAAAAGCCAATTTGTCAATACGAGCGTCAGAATGAAGTTAGAGGCTCACGGAGGAAAAAATATAAAGCAAGAAGAAGAATCACACCACCCGCGGGTTGGGGGGGGGGGGGGGGGGGGGGGGGGGGGGGGGGGGGGGGGGGGGGGGGGGGGGGGGGGGGGGGGGGGGGGGGGGGGGGGGGGGTGGGGGGGGGGGGGGGGGGGGGGGGGGGGGGGGGG
>WNYD01000165.1:0-66252 GCA_021396205.1 Sporothrix brunneoviolacea
CGCACCCGCGGCGGTGGACACAGGCGACGGCGGCGGGCCGACGAGCACCAGCTTGCCCACGAGCTGCGGGTGGTCCAGGGCGCACTGCACGGCCACCAGGCAGCCCAGCGAGTGGCCGACCAGCGTAGCCAGACGGGCGGCGGTGGCACCGGCCATCGCGGTCAAGACCCCGGCCGTGTCGGCCGCCAGCGACCGCAGCGACAGCGCGCTGAGCGGGTGCGTCGGGCTGAGGCCGTGGCCCTCCCAGTCGAACAGGTGCACGCCGGACGTGGCCGCCAGGCCGAGCGTGTCCACCAGGGGCGTCCAGTAGTCGTGCGTGCCGCCGAGGCCATGCACAAAGACCGTGTCGTTGGTGCTGGTGCTAGTGCTGGGCCCGCGCCGCTGGTAGTACAGCGGCTTGCCGTTGATCGTCGTCAGGCCCACGCGGCCGTTGACCGACTTGGCCGCGTTGGTGATGGGGTCGAAGGAGGAGAGCTTTCTGATCTTGTCCACCGTATCGTTCGTGGCTGTGGCGGCGGTGATCGTGTTGCGGAGGGTGCCCAGTCCGGAGACAGTGACGGCAATCTCGTCGCCCGGCCTGAGAAAGACGGGGGGTGTCTTGCCAATACCGACACCGGCGGGCTATGCAGGGAGCTGCGTTTAGTTGAAGAGAAAGCGATTGAAAAGAAGGGGGCGGGAGCGGGGGAGGGGGGATCCCACATACCGTTCCTGTGGCCAAGACGTCGCCAGGCTGCAGGGTCTGGCCGGCGGAGATGGTGGCGAGCAGCGCGGGAATCGAGAAGATGAGGTCGTCGCTGGTGGCCTGCTGGCGCAGCTCGCCGTTGACCGTCGTGGTCAGCGCCAGGGTCGCGGGCAGGTGTTCCTTGGGCACGGCAATGGGGCCCATGGGACAAAAGGTGTCGGGCGACTTGCCGAGGAAGAACTGCTTGTGGTCGCGCTGCCGCTCGCGCGCCGTCATGTCGTTGATGATGGTGTAGCCCCAGACGTGCTGCAGGGCATCCTCCGCGCGGATCCGGAAGCCGGCCCGGCCGACGATGACGCCGATCTCGCCCTCATAGTCGGCGCTGGCCGTGAACTGCGGGTGCGGCAGGATGGCATCGCCGTCGGCCACGATGGACGTCGCCCGCTTGGTGAAGATGACGGGGTGGCTCGGCTGGGCCACCGTGTCCGAGCTGTCGAACCCGGAGCTGTTGAACTCGCGCGCGTGCTCTGCGTAGTTCTTGCCCACTGCCAGCACGTCACGCCCCGCGATCGGCGGCAGCTTCTGCACCGAGTCCGCCGGGATGCCGCCTTCGCCCGCCGCCACAATCTGCGACGCGGCGTCGTCGCCCGCCTCAATCACCTGGTAGAGGTCACGGACGGGCGTACCCGAGGCAAAGCTCAATGGCTGGATGGTCTGCGTCGCCAGGTCCAGGTGCCCAATCCGGGGCAGCCCGGTGTCTGCATCGACGTAGGCAATGTAGTTTACCAGCAGTTGCGCATTGGGTGCCATTGCGGAGTACTCTTATGTTTGTTGTCTGTGTTTGTATTCTCTATGTTGTTTTGGAGAGTCCGGGTTTTCCCCGCACAGCGCCAGCTCCTCCGCACGGTTATTCAGTCATTCTTAGCGGCCGCAATCTGACGACCGCCGGAGAAGCGCGGAGATGGACGGAGATGACCGGGGATATGCAGCTTGCAAACAATATACGGAGTATGCATAACGAGATATGAGCGGTCCCAACTTACATCAACGGCGCAAATGTCAAAGAAGGGCTGCATGCTCTTATATCGTGTTTCTCTGTAATACTTTCGCGGAAGAAATCCTATCGTGGTCTGGCAGGGGAGACAAGCTCTCGGGCCGCACCGATTTCGTACAGATAGTAGACAATGACTAGGCCAGACTCGACCTCGCAGGCACGGAAATGATAGCGCCCGGGCTACCCGGCCTAATCCCGGGTAGGTTGAGACCATGTATCCACCCATTCGGCGGAGTCACCGGTATTGGCCAGTGACTCTATTTTTATCAACGATAAAAAAAACCTCAAACATCATGCACAAAACATAGCAAGTTCACGCAGCCTACAGTGGCCGGCCATCCCGATAGAAATGCCAAACAATCTCGGCGAGGATAAGGCGGTGCCAGCATCGTCGCCGGCGCTTTTTTCTCAGCCGGAAGTGCTTGAGAAGCAGCCGGGCCGGGTCACGGATCAAGAGACACAGCAGGACCCGGACCGGACCACGGTACGACAACAACAGCAAGGGGGAGACCAGCCAGCCAAAGCAAAGCCTGTGAACTGGCCGGTCCGCGTGGGAAAATTCATCTTGAGCCAATGGCTCGTGCTCGGCATCGGCCTGGCCTGCGGCCTCGCCTACCGCTTCCCTAACGTGGCCAAGACGGGCGGCACGATCCACGCCGAGTACACGCTCTTGTACGGCGCCGTGGCGCTCATCTTCCTGCTGTCGGGGGTCAGCATCCCGCACGACAAGCTGCAGGTGCACCTGCGCAACTGGCGGCTGCACATGGCCGTCCAGGGCATCTCCTTTCTGGTGGCGCCCGCGCTCATGGTCGCCGTGGTGCACGTGATCGTCGCCGGCAGCAGCGCGGCCGTGATTGACCGCGCCGTGCTCGCGGGCTACGTGCTGACCGGGTGCCTGCCGACGACCATCTCGTCCAACGTGGTCATGACGCGCGCCGCGGGCGGCGACGAGGCGGCCGCGCTGGTCGAGGTGCTCGTCGCCAATGTGCTAGGCCCCTTTATCACGCCCGGCTGGACTGTGGCCCTGCTGCCGCGCAGTGTCCCGGAGATGGCGCCCTTTCGCGGGCAAGGCAATCTGGGGTCCATGTACGCAGACGTGTTCGAGCGGCTGGGCCTGAGCATGCTGCTGCCGCTGGCCGTCGGTCTGGCCCTCCGCTGGATCTGGCCCGCCCAGGTGGTCCGCGTCTTGGCCAAGACGCACGTCAACAAGCTGTCGACGCTCTGTCTTCTCTTGATTATATGGTGCGTGCCCCTGTGCCTCCTCCCTTCTTCTTTGCCGCCGTTCTTTCTCTTGCTGACCTATGTGGATTGCAGGAGCACCTTCTCGACCTGCTTTGCCACCGGCGCCCTGTCGAACATCTCGAGCTCGACGGTGGCGTTTGTCGTCTTGTACAATGTTGCCTTCTACCTGGTCCTGACCATCATCTCGTTCTACGTATCACGCATCCCACATCACCCCTTCTCCAGGACCAACAACAGCGAAAGGCCGCGCATGTCGTCTGGCTTCGAGCCCACCCAGCTCATCGCCATCTGCTTCTGCGGCCCGGCCAAGACGACAGGCCTCGGTCTGCCGCTGCTCTTTGCCATGTGGTCGCGCATCGACCTCCTGGACCGGTCGAAAGCATCCGTACCAGTCCTGCTGTACACGACCGAGCAGATCTTTGTTGCCCATTACGTTGTGCATTTTTTCCGGGGGTGGTTAAAGAAAAGGAAGGAGGATGCTGAAAGCGAAAGCGAGGCAACGCTGGCAGCGCGCCTTGTATAAGTAAATTGGCGTAGAAAATTGAAAGACGCAAATAAATAGAGCCGAATATGAACCTCGAATATACTTACTAAGGATGTCTTTGCCGGGAGCTGAGAACGACGGGCAGTATCGGCCGCGATTGGCTCGGCGAAATCAATGCTGCGCAACTAGTAGCTAATATCATCGACGACTTAGTCTTCCGTCCATTCGTCTTTGATAGACTCCCGAAGCTCCCTCGTTTTCCTGGCTAGGGGATGCATGGAGATGGATGCGGACTGCTCTGCGGTCCGGTACAGCTGCCGGGCGCATGCCTACGTTCGCTTGTGCAGACACGCTTAGTGCCAGTGCCAGAGTGTGCAGTGCGCCCCAGGGATTAGCAGGGGACGGAGTGAGTAGATTCGTCTTCTATTACAGTCCACCGATCCGCGACTTATTAATGTCGAAGTCTGGCGACTTAGGAAGGCGGTATGATCCGCTCTTTCCCATTTTTACTATCCCCTTGAGCAAATTTCCCTCTTCAAGAAGCGCAACAGTCCGTGCTCACCTTCCCGTCAAACGAACTGTTCATCAAAACATCAAGACACCAGCGTCATACAAATCAAACGCAGAGATCAGATTGCGAAACGACGAGAACAGCATTGGTTGCCCTAAGGCCTTCTTCTACGGCGGTTTCCGGGACGGCGTCGTCCTTGATCATCTTGGGCTACCAGACGAATGCGATTCGGGGTTTGAACAAAAAGACGTCAACGCCACTTCGAACTTTGTGTTTCTACGAAACACAATACGTCGTGTGTCTGCACCTTGCGCATCCGCCGCCCTATCACCATGGCCTCATCATCCAAGGCCTCGGTTCTTTCACTAGCCGTGTCAGAGCTGTGGGAGCTTAGCTTAAATCTGGGCGATTCCGCTGGCAACTTGTACGCCACAGACTTTCAAGAAGTCTCCGATTCCCTGACAGATGCCTTCGTCGGCGCAGATGACCTTTCCACGGCTGCCTTAAGTCTTATCAACAGCCATTCGTTAATCTGCGAGGTTGCCAAAGTCACCCGCACCTCGGAACCCGCGAAAACATTTCACCACTTTCCATACCTGCCGACTGAACTGAGGCTCATGATATGGGCGGCTGCGGCCCAGCCGCCGCCCTGCGCACATTACTTCGCTGGATTTTATCTTCTCCAAGGCGGCGAAGAGCCTGCAGCCCGGTATATGGACGACTGGGGACTTTGGACAGCGTGCTGGGAGTCTCGCTGGACTATCAGACGTGCTTATAAACAACGCAGCGTCTACTTTCAAACGGCCGATTGCTTTTCTGAGAGCAAAGAAAGCGAGGCGCAGTACCGTCGGATTGCCAGGTTTAATAAGAGCGTCAGAAATTTTAAGAAGCAGATTCGCAAGTATATTGTGAAACTCGGGTTGCAGTTTCGCAAAGTGGAAGTTGCGCTGTGCGAAGCAATGTTGGACCCGGAGGATGTTCATACGGAGGATATCAAAGAACTCATGTGGCTGGAGAGTGAAAAAGAAGCCGTTCTTCAGACTCTGGAAAATGTCTGCACAGAGCTGAAGGGGGCAATATCTTAATCGGCGACGTGTTTTGATCATTTTGCTGTGCCCATAGCCGTCAAGACTGTTGACGAGGACAAGGAGGACAAGGACAACCTGGGGGGCGATGTATTACGAAAGTGGCACAATCAGAGCAGCTTTACTCAGTGTCGTCATTTCAACAGCTCTGCTCCACGGCCCAAATTGGGACTGGCATCATAGACAAGATTTATCTAGTGGGTTCGAAGACGGAGAAGGACTCTCATTAGCGGCGAGAAGCCACCGAAATGGTTATTAGTCGAAGAGAGACAAGGGGGGCGGCTCTCGTGACAAGACAGACAGTTTGATTTTTTTTTAACACTAGCTAGGAATTAGATTCTAAATATTACATAGCTTATCTGCTTCCTGTCCTCTCAGAGGTAATCCGTAGAGTCCCTGATATGATGTAGGCAAAAGAGCAGGTCCTGTTCCAAACGGATACGACAGTGACAATCGAGAGTACGATACGGAGCAAGGCAGGTTGCAGTGCAGGCGTGTGCTGGACCAGGTTTCTGGTGTGTGGGCCGTTGGAAAGAGAGTTGCCGATGTAGGTGCCGAGCAGCCGATCAGTCATTTAGCTCGTATGAACCTATAAGACGCACATCTTTAAGGTCTGCGAGACTCGGCCAGGCAGCCATCCCAGGCGGAGTCAAAAGGACGTCTTTCTGCTTTTTTCTCAAGGGGAATCGAACGATATCCTCTACTTTCTATGCCTCCTTTCTTCGCCGATAATTCAATTCACTCGTACACATTCCCTCTACCAAAATGGTGACCGAAAGCGAGATGAAGGAGCGCCGCGAGCGCTACCAAGAAGACCTGCCAGCGGACACCAGCAAGGTGTGGAAACTGCTCGAGACGTACAGCCACATCCCGGCGGACGAGATTGAGCCTCATCTTCGCTCTGTGGTAAGATCGGTGCATGCGATGATTGACCGAAGCGAGAAAAAGGTAGGGGCCCCAGACGGCTGACCATCCGCCCCCCCAGAGAGACCGCGCTTGGCAAGTCTTCCCCTACACCTGCATCGGCGCCTGGCGCTTCCTCGACCTCTACGTCACCACGCTGCCCCAGTACCCGGCGGTCATCGAGCGCCTGCGCACCGGCGACCACCTGCTCGACGCCGGCTGCTGCTTCGGCTACGTGCTGCGCCAGCTGGCCGCCGACGGCGCCCCCACCGCCAACCTCGTGGGCTCGGACCTGAGCCAGGAGTTCCTCGACCTGGGCTACGACCTGTTCCGCGACCGCGACACGTTCGCGGGCTCGTTTGTTGCCGGCGACATGCTGCAGCAGGAGCCCGCCGGCGGGGACCCCAACCTGGTGCCGCTCGACGGCACCCTGGACATCGTCCACGCCGCCAGCTTCTTCCACCTGTTCAGCTGGGAGGACCAGGTGCGGGTCGGCGAGCGCATCGTGCGGTTCTTCCGGCCGGTCGATGCCACGGCCGCGGACGCGTCGAGCCGGCCCCGGATGCTGTTCGGCCGCCAGGTCGGCAATCCAGCGCCGCCGGACCGCGCCACGCTAGTGGCCCATGGCCAGTACCGGTTCCACCACAACCCGGCCACTCTTCAGCAGCTCTGGGACGAGATCGGCGCGCGGACGGGGACGAAGTGGAGGGTGGACGCACAGCTCGTAGCCGAAGAGGGCCTTGGGCGGCGGCGGCGTCTGGCCGCAGACGGGACGGGGACGGGCTTTTACCAGATCCTGTTTGCCATCTACAAGGTCGAGTAGAGGTTGACGAAGGATCAGAGTGTGTTATGAAAAACGAGAACATGATCAATTTGATTTCAGAAAAAGAGAAACAGCAGTAAAAGAAAGATTACAAAAGTACGAAGCGGAGCAAACGAAGTATAAAAGGGCACGAAACGCGACATTCAACAGAGTGCAAGCCGACCATTAGATTTCTTTACAAAATGGAAAAAGCTAAAAATACAAGTTGTTACGGCATACAAGCCGAACGGCCTCAAACGGCATATGAATCTGGTGAACTCTGTGCCGCCAGTGTGGATACGGGACGGGTTGTTGTCAAACTGCTCCACAAGGACTGTATATATGAGACCTCGGGTTGATTGCGGCCCAGGACAGGAAGCCAGTATTTGCCAAAATAATTCCCACAGAAAAATAAAGGGAAAAAAACCAGCAGGGCACAAGTCTTCGTTGTATTCCCCACTGCGGTTCCTCTGGGCCTCGACGCGGCGCAAAGTGTTGCAAAGAAACAAGGTGGCAATCCAAGTGTCTGTTCATGTTACCGAAGAGCTGTGTCCACCGGAGAACAGGCGTAAATAACTTGTGCGCATGGTGTGTTTGGGTCATGGTTTTGTATGGCTAAGCTACGTCTCTCATCCGGTCTTCAGATCTCGTTCGCCCAGCTTCTCCTTGACACGGAACCGCCAGCTCCAGTGCGCCGTCGGCTCGGCCACCAGCTCCCGCATGTTGCGCAGGAACACCTGGTCGGGCCCTCGCACCAGCAGGCCGCGGTCGAGGCAGCGGCGGGCGGCCTGGGTGGCGCGCACGCCGTCGCCCACGCCGTTCCACTCGAGGGCGAGGCGGTAGTAGGCCTCGTGCATGCGCGCGTGCAGACCCTCGAGCTCAAAGAGCAGGACCAGCAGCTCGGCCTTGGCGGGTGTGCCTGCTCCTGCTGTAGTCGTATCTGCTGCTGCCGAGTAGTCGTCCAGCGTTTCGAGGAGGGCCTGGATGGACCGGACGCGATCGTCGGACTCCGCCACGAGGTGCGGCTGCTTGGCGCAGCGCGAACAGGAGCAGTCGAATCCCCAGTGGCGATGAAGTTTGGCGTGCCGCTCCGCGTGTGTCTGGATGGGGCTGGCCTGTCAGCAAAAAAAGAGTCGTTCGCAGAAGAGATAATGACAAGCAGCGGGTCTTCCCCCTGCGTACTCAATGTAGCCAACGGTCAACTCTTCGCCCTGCATAATGTCCACGACGGCGAAGACGTTGTGTGTCAGGGTCTCCGGGTCGAAGAAGTAGGCGCAGTTGGGCTGGCAGCCGTGGTTGATACGTGACACTGCAATATGTTGTGGCATGCTGTGTTAGCACCAGTTCTTGGAAATGGCACACCAGACGAAAAAGAAACGAAAAGAAGTTTTAAAAAAAAAAGTAGAGCCAAAAAGACAGTAAGAGGATACAGCATACCATCACGAAACACCGAGTGCAGGTCAGGCGCGCCGTCGGCAATGCCCGTTCGGAGCGCGTTCGTAGCGAAGATCTGGTAGGCTGCGTCGCCACCGGGGTCCGCGCCGTAGTTGGTCGACAGGTTGAAGAACGCCGTGCGGTGGGCGGTGGGCAGGCTGTCGGCCGCGCTGTTGAGCAGCGAGGAGAAAGCGGCGACGTCTAGGACGTCCACAGCGGCGCCGTCGATCATCACGGCAGGCGCGCGCGCCATGATGCGCTCGCCGCTGCGGATAAGCCGGGCGGCCACGAGGCCGATGTCCTTGCCAGGGATGGCCTCTTCGCTCCAGGCCAGCGACCCTGGCAGTGCATCGTCTTGGTCTTCGGGTGGCCAGTCCAGGCTCGTGCTCCCCCTCCTCTCTCTGCCCTCTGCCAATACGGGCCGAGACGCCATCGCCTCGAGTCGTCCCGCCGTTGTGATGACCGAGAGACCTCTGCCGCCGTTGAACGACGGGTGGGCGTAGGCACAGAACGTCTCTTGTTCTTTGCCTGTCGGTTTTCCTGCATGTGTTTTTGTCGCCGTTCTCTTCTTGTTTTCTGCTGTCCTGCAGCTGCCTTTCACCCACATCTTCGGTAACCCGCCTTCCTGTCTCGAGTCATCTCTGCCTCCTGCATCGCCGTCATCATGGCCGAGAGCTGCAGCAGCAGTCTGATCGCGGTCCTGCTCTTCTTCCTCTTGTTCTTGAGTCGGCTGTCGGCGGGTACGACTGTTGTTCGACGATGACACCGATGACGACGTGAGACACACAGCTGGCTCAAAGGCTGCGTAGGCCGGCGACACCGGCGCGCAGAAGGCGGACAACGGGGCCACAAGATGTACATCTAAACTTGCTGCCGTGACTGGATTGGGAGAAAACAAAAATAGTAACAGCAGCGAGAGCGGCTGGAGGCCTGCCATTGTTCTTGCTGTCATCGTGCAAAACGGGGTTTCCTCGTTCTCTTTGTCTCTCCGCTTTACGCCATCCCTCTGTTTTTTTTAGAATACAAAGAATACAGGCTTACGGTGGCCTCTTTACAGTTCTGAAGCTCGCAGCTGAAGTTTCTCTCTGCTGTCCCATTTATCGGATGAACCTGCCGTGATCACGGACCCATAGTTGGCGAAAGTTTGGGAAAAGGGGGCAACACTCTGGTTTCCGGCAGGCCGTGCCGAGACTCCTGCGTTTCAAGTAGGCACAACAATCCACCATCAATACGGTACGGTATGCCATCTTTCCCGTTGTCTTTCAATGTTTCCTTTTCTTCGATCCTTCTTTTCTTTTCATATTTTAATGCTTCTACTTCTTCGAGCCTTTTTTAGGCCATCTTGGCTACACAAGCCTAAGGAAAGAGAAGAAACAATTTCGAATTACTTTTGATGCTTGCTTCCGTGTGACCAGTTTCGAACAAACAAGCTTTCTTTGATTTGGGTGGGAGCGAAATCAAAATTTGAAATTTGCATTGAGCCAAGAGAAACAAGAGCATGTTGTTGCCCTGGTTTCGTCTTCTCCGTCTTGTCTTCTCCCAACGCGAATGAGGAGTCGCATCACGCATCGTGATACGGTCTAATTTAGGTACAGACATATCCGTTTCTTCTTGGTTCCCTATCTTAACAGTCTTTTATGTCCCTACTCTCCTTGCTTCTTCTTGGCTCCCGTGCCCTGCATCTTTTGACTCGTTCGTCATCTGACACGACACAAAAGACATGCAGTCTGCCGAAATTGGCATGAGAGTGACGCCTCCTTTCATTATCTTGTAGCCTTTAAAAAGAAACACTCTGATAAACTCTTCTAATTTTGTGCTACCGTGCTAGGCGTGCACAGCAGGAGACAGACGGCAACAACGCCAATGTTCGAATCAAAACCGGATGTCTCACGTCAAGGAAACAAGAACGGCTTGCTGGCAAGTCTCGGAGCTCTCAGATATGACCAATAGACGATATCCTGTGCCTTGAGGAATTGCTAGGAACCAAAAACAAAGAAAGACAAAACGGTTTAGACGTAAACGAAATATACAAGATGCTAAAAGGCAGATCCTTGCAAGAATTCCAACATCCCTAGACGATCTCGTGTCCTGGTGATACAGACATAATTAACTCCTGTCTCTTTGCTTGTTTTGTTTTTTCATTTCTCGAAAGACCTGGGTGTTAGACAGATGCTTCTGCCAAATTCGTGGATCGTTGGTCTTTTCGCAGATATTTAAAGGGGGCCTCTGGAAGCATGGAAACCTGGAAAACTCCACGCATCTTCTTCCCAAGTCACTCGTTTTAACAGACAACACACTCGTTTGCTTTACTAAAATAATATCCTCATTAATCCATACACATAATCAAAAACCAAAAAGCAGTCATGAAGTCCACTCTCCTGTTGGCCCTTGGTCTGGCGGCTGCTGTTGTCCACGGCCAGGACTACGACTACGACTCCACGATGTGAGCCGCCTCATCCCGTTAGATTTGTTTGTTGTTCAGTTTTCGTTCTATCTGTCCACTTTTTACTGACACCACCAAAGCTCCCAGTACGGCGTGCCCCCGACGCCGCCGCCGTCTTCGTCGAGCTGCCCTTCGACTTACGGCGGCGGGAGCCCGACCCAGAGCAGCAGCACCGAGATCCCTGGGTACTACTCGATCCCCGTCGGATCTAGCACGTCGTCTGCCCTGCCCGTGTATTCGACGTCGACGTCGTCGTCGTCGTCATCGTCGCTGTCGTCATCGCCCTCTCTCTCTTCTTCGACTGGCTGGCAGCCTCCTCCGTACAACACTATCACGACCTCGTCGTCGTCTTCGTCGTCTTCATCTTCGTCGCCTTCGCCGTACTCTGAGAGTCTGTCTACCGCGGCCACCACGTCCTCGTCCACCTCGCCGTCTACCTCGACGCAGCTGCCGTACGGCACGAGTGTGCCCGTGACGTCGTCTAAGTCTTCGTCGTCTCTGTCTACGTCCTCGTCCTCGTCCATTCTTACGAGCACGACTTGCTCGCACGTCTGGAACAGCACGACCTCGACCACGGCTCGACCCACGGGCTCCTCTTCGACGCTTCCTACCTATGGTGGATACGGTGGCAAAGGCGGCGGCTCGACCGCCACGTCGTCGCCCAGTCCCGTGTTCCAGGGCCAGGCCACGGGCCAGCGGGCCAGCTGGGCGGCTCTGCTCATGGCAGCGGCCTTCGGGGCGGTGCTTATGCTGTAAATCGAACAAACATACAAAAGATCGCTCATATTGAGACGGCGCGGACGGGCTTGCCCATCTTGCCCGACTTCATATGAGCTCTTTACAGATATCGAGGGAAAAGCTTTGATTAGGAGTGTTATAAAGGAGGAGGGGAGCCCATACTGTTTTTGATTTTTGAGAAAAAAGGGACATCGTCAACAAGAAATGAAGAAAAGACCGTCGAAAGGAAAAGTGTTCCCCGTGGCCCCGTCCCACAGAGAAACGGATACGAGACTCTAGACATCGATTCAGGGCGCCGTGTGGGCTGCCGAACCTTTTTCACTCCCCGGGGTCGGTCGGTCCAGCCCATTTCAGCATCTAATTTCAAAGGGACATCATTTTCACCTGCGCTGCGCTGTACTGCATTGCTTTCCCCTCAATTGCTCTCTTTCCTACTTTCTGTTCTATCCACGTTCGCTCATAGCTCTTTAATGGTAATTGGAAACCAAAAATATACAACGCCACGCACAATTTGCCGCCTACTTGCTCTCTGTTCCAAAACTCCTCGTCTGGCGGTTGTTATTTTTCTGCCAAAACATATCCCCGCGATCTGAGAACGGACCTGGGTCTCGTTCCCAGCCGCCATCTAGGGCAGTGATGTTCCGGTTTTCGATCCATACAACGTAGAGAAACGAGCCCGGAATCTAGACCGCCGCTGTTCGGCTGTCGTGTCTCGGATATCGATGGGCGGGCAGGTTCTGGTCGGTATCCTTCGGTTCACCGTTCGAGAAAGATGCGTGCCCGCAGCTGTAAACCGGTAGGACGCCCCTTTTTAGAGGACAATTCAAGACTCGGGGTAGTATTACCCCGTATCGATGCTCTCCGTGAGGACACCCCATTGCTTCTGCCCGTTTTCTCATCTCTATTTGGCTCGTATCGTGGTCTCGTGATCGTTGTGTCCTCTTCGAGGAAAATAAAAATCCATACACAAGTAGGTATCCGTTTCACATGTCCATGATCAGCTGGCCCGCCACTTTTTGCAACACGTCGACCTGACAAAGTTAGCAACGGAGACGAAGCAGAACGAGCAACAAAGGGGGTAAGACAAAAATAAAACGCACATCCAGGAACGCGCCGTCGCCCCGCTCGGCCACGGACCGCGCCACCGCCTCGCGGATGAAAATCTCCATGTACTTGTCGACGGCCGCGTGGGCGTCCTGAGTGAGGCGCGTCGCCGTGCCGCTCGGGTTCTGGAAGAAGTGGTGGAGCAGGCGCGCCAGGAGGGCCGGCGGGATGGACTTGGAGGGGGGAGCCGAGGCGGACGTCGCGGCGGCGGCCTCGTTGTCGTCACCGTTGTCGTCGTTGTCTGTGGCGACGTCGGTCGCGGCGCCTCCGACGCTGTCCTCCTCGTCCTCCTCGTTGCCAACCGTCCGTCGTCGTCGCAGGCTTGCGTTGCTGATCCTGCTCCGCTCCAGCTCGTCGGCGTCGGCATCCTCGCCGTTGTCATCGTCGTCGTCAATCACATCGGCATCCACCCGCCTGCTGGCCGTGCTCGCCGCGCCCGCGGACTGCCTCGGCCGGGGCGGCTTGAACGCGCCTGTGCCGCGAAAACCACCCGTGCCGCCAGCAGTTGTACCGACGGGGCTAGGCCGGCCTCGTCCCGCTCCTCCCGTTGCCGGCGGCCGTGCTGCCGCTATTTGTGGAGGCATTTTTGTGTGTGTGTGTGTGTACGTGTGGGTGTTGGATCTGCCGTGTCCTTCGGCTTTCGTTCTTCCTTTGCGACGCGCTTCTCTCCTTGTCTTCGGCAACAAAAGAACAGCCAAAGACGCGTCACAGCGAGAGTAAAGGTGGTAGTCGTATGTCAGCCGCAACTTCAGGACCAAAGTAAACAATTCAGAAATCAGTCGTCTGATTTTGCAAACGGATTTTTGTGGAATTTGTGCCTCAAATGTGCTTCTTGTGCTGAAGTGGTAAAAGCAACGCGGCAGGTTATCTTCGAGGTCACATATATTATGACGGCCTACCAAAACGCGATGCGCAGTCACGTGAACGAACACCCCCAGCTTAAATTGATCGAAGGGCAAACAAACGAAGCCCATGCGACTCTCGCCTTACTTTGTTCTCAGTTCCCTTGTCACAGAAGTAAATGAATCCCAGGGTTTTTAAAGTCTAACGAAAAAGCAAACGTTCTTTTGACCAGTACTATAGAGAGAATCTATCAAGGTGCATGCAACCCAAGGGAAAATAAGGGCAGAAGGAAGAAAGTCGACTCCAGCGGAGATGTTCGTGGCCCAGGAACACATCGGGGAAACTGTCTCTTTGAGATTTGATACAAATTACAGCGCTTCGCGGGGCCTTGCGAGAGGCCAGAGCCAGCGCCCAGACACGACTCGGGTGTCTGCGCACCGCACTCCAGTCTCGCTCCAGCCCGCGCGACGCACAACCGCTTCCCGCCGCCTCATGTCCATCCCAACCTTTTCCATCAACCTAACTCGCTCCTCACCTTACCCAGCCGACCCACCCCCTCGTCCCCGAACACGTCAACAACGCAAGATTTTGTACAGGAGGTGTTGGTTCAGGCAATCTACTTGA
This sequence comes from Sporothrix brunneoviolacea, assembly GCA_021396205.1. NCBI lineage: Eukaryota > Fungi > Ascomycota > Sordariomycetes > Ophiostomatales > Ophiostomataceae > Sporothrix > Sporothrix brunneoviolacea. Next base: position 13,950 of record WNYD01000165.1, read on the forward strand.
AGGCCTTGCCGAAGACGATGACCTGGAGCTGATCGTAGATGGACAGCACACCAGCGCCGGCAACACCACGCAGAATGTTGGCGCCAGCACCCTTGAACAGGGACTTGACGCCCTCCTTGGCGACAATCTGTCTGAAGGCATCCAGGGAGCTGCTGTACTTGACGGCCTCACCAGAGGTCATCATCATGCGGCGACGGACAGTGTCAAGCGGGTACGAGGCAATACCGGCACCAGTCGTGACACACCAACCCAGAGCGAAGGAAGCCAGGAAGTTGTTTGCCAGGGAGCCGACCAGGAGGACGGGCTTGATGGAGTCGTACAGACCGAAGTACAGACCACGGTAGACAACAATACCAGCGACAGAGGGGCCGAAACCACGGTACAGACCAGCAATACCGTCAGAAGCCAGAGTCTTGCGGTAGACGTCGACCAGGCCGTTGAACTGGCGCTCGCCACCCTTCTTGGCGGACTTGGCGTCGTTGGCCAGACGGGTACGGGCGTAGTCCAGGGAGTAGACGAACATCAGGGAAGTGGCACCGGCGGCCTAGAGGGCTTGTTAGTTGCGAGGCTTCAAACAGCGAGAGAGGAAGAGCGGGGCGTCAACGTACACCACCGGAAGCCAGGTTACCGGCCATCCACATCCAGTAGCCGTCACGGTCCTTCTTGTAACCGAACAGCTTCTTGAAGCGATCGCGGAAAGCGAAGTTCAGGGCCTGGGTAGGGAAGTAACGGATGACGTTGGCAGTGTTGCCACGCCACAGCGACATCACACCCTCATCGGCGGTGGTGCGGCGGAAGCAGTCGACGATACCCTCGTAGCGGCGGTCAAGACGGCCAGTCTTGATCATCTCATCCTGTTTTGGTTGTTAGTGAACGGAGCTTCTCTTGGCGCCATGTGGCAGAAGCCGAGCGTGCACACTAGATTCACTCCAATGCTGCAAAGGATCGTTGCGAACGCCGATCGTTGCACGTGACATGCGAAAGAATATGCCGACAGCTTTCTTGTGGCTTATCAGCAGCCCCTGGCAGCGGCGTCGTGGCCGTCGCAGAAAGGAACAACCAGCGACAGCGTTCAGAAGGCCGTCGAGTGCACCAGAAAGAGAGCGCATCAAAGGGAAGCATTGGAAAAATCTAGTGCAGCACGCTCTGGGCGGCCGCGAAGGCCTTATCGCACAAAGCAAAGCCACGTACCTGGTTCTGGACGAGAAGCTTGACACGCTCAATGGGAGCGGCAGCGGTCTTCGAGACGGCGGCGGAGACACCACCCACTGTGATGCGGAGTCAGTAAGCTGTTCCAGGTCGATGGGTGTCCTCGGCATGGATATCGACACGAAGGGCGATAAGCCGCGAGGAGGCTTTCATATCGCGGCTCCGGGGGAGCTCCCATTGTCCGAGAAGATAGAAGTGCACATACTCAAGAAGTCGACCACGAAGGACTGTTGCAGAAGAGGGCCATGTTAGCAAGCGTTGTGGCTGGCAAGATTATCGGCAGCGAGCGGAAGTGATCAGACGAGAGCGGGAACAGGATAGGTTTTTGCGACGATGCGAAACAGCCGGACAAGCTGGCGGCGAAGCCATGCCGACCAGGTTTCGCCGACGTCGTGGCCAGCACAGAGCGCAACAGGACCCAATTGAAGGCGTGTCCCATTGTCCGCTCTGCGCGTGCTGCGGGAAGGGGAAAAGGTTGTTTTGAGGGCTGGGGGCGCGGTTATCGCGATCGTGAGGGAATTCCGGCGATGCAGCGATGGGGGGGAAGTGTCGGTCAAACCGGCCACAGAAGCCAAAAATATTACTTACGGGCATGCCCCAGATCCGGATATCTTCCTTGGAAGTCATTTTGGCGACTGATCAAAGACAAGTCTGAAGAAGGGAGTGGAGATGTAAAGAAGGACGGCAACGAAACACGATCCTGGTGAGAGAAGGGAATGAGGAAGAAGACAGACAGAAAGAAAGGAAGAAAAGGAGGGAGGGAAAGGGAAGAAAAGGGAGCAGGAAAAAAAAAGGTCGAATCGCAGGAAGGGGAAAAAAAATTCCTCGGTTGCGAAATTTATTATGGGACACCTGCTAGGAGAGAAGGAACAGCGGCCGGGGCCAGAGGCGGATGGCGGCCAGACAGGGAAGGAGCGAAGGGCTAAACGGCCGCTGGGCAAGCCAGTTGCAGCCAGTTACAGCGGTCCACAGCGGTGTAAATTTCTTCTTTCCCTTTTTCTTCGCCAGCGCCTAGAAAGGGATTTTCCGATTTTTTTTTCAGCGATTCTTTCCGGCCGGGCGCGCTAATCTCAGACGGAGGACCCACTTTTTCGCAGCGAAGAACGCCAGAACACGAAAGTCGCTCCTTTCCTGTTCCGCCTGGTCTGCCCGCGGTCTCCCACGGCAACGCGAACGAGGGTTTTTCCTTTTGCGGCCTGAGGCAAACTGCGCCGCCCTCCCCCTCCTCTCTTAGCGCACACGTTTTTTTTATCCCCTTTTTCTACCGCCCGCAAACGTGCTAAATAGCCCATGCCGGTTCACTCCGACGGCAGGTCCAAGCATTGGCCACCCGCGCACCGCACTGTTTGTATGGCGTTTCGAGGTTCCCCTTGCGGCGCAAGATCGGAAAGTAAGAAACTGGTTTTATACATGCGACATCGTCGCAGGTGACCATCACGAAGGAACCGGAAAGTCCCTCAGGTCCTAGAATCACAGCCTCTTTTTCAGCCAGATCGGACAAGGGCTATTTCGAAATTCTCCGGATTTCAGAGGCGTCCGGGGAAGCAGAGGCATAGCTGAAGCAAGTGTGCGGACAATACTTGCAGGCATGCCCTCTATTTAGTGGCAGGCACACACCCAATGGCAGCTGGGCGTCTTCTAGCGCAGTGGTGCTGATAGGCTTTAATATGTTCTTGGTCTCGTTCTGGCGTTCTGTCTGCCGGGCATATCTCACACCGTGCTACCGGCTTCCAGGATGGCCGGATGAGCGGAGACTGCGGCCGGCGACAAGTTCAATCAGGCATAAACTGGACGATTCGACAACCACTTTGTCCACTTTCCACTCACAGTCGTGTGGCATCCACTCAGCGATGCAGCCATGCCGTTGGCAGCATCTCGGCAGCCGGCGACGCCGGAAGGGGAAGATGGCCGGAATTTATCCTCAGCTTGGCACAGTGCACGGCGCTACTCGGCATACGGCCGCTTGTATCTTATGGCAGACGGAACTGCATTGGCATGCGCTTGCGTTCGGCTCTGATTGCTGTAGCTTCTCTCAGCGTGTTCTTGTACAATATTCACTTATCGAATATTTGCTGGCAGCTGTCCCACACCGCGAGGAATGATGTCTGCCAACCGCCAAGTGTGAGAATAAGGACAGCCTCTTATTCACGAGGCTTCGTCCAAGACAACTTGCAATCTCCTCATGAGAATTCAACGTCCAGTGAGAATTCTTCATGTTCACATCTTGTTCTCAAACATCCGCAGTGTTTTTTTTTTTTGAAAATCATCTTCGTATGTAAAATACCATACAGCTTTGCGTTCACTGTGCGTGTAGGAGCAAAAAATGCAAATCGTTGATCTAGAAGCTGGGAAGCATTTGCAGTGAGTAGAGGAAATCGAGAAACAAAAGCAGAAACAACATACTTGGAAAAGATGGTAAAGACACGCTCGGAAACTGAAGTAATGCGGCCCTGCATAAAAATACATTCGGCATCGAATGCCTCTTAAAAATTCACGAATAAGCCACCTGCATCCTTTGCATCAAGTTTGATAGTTGTCTTTTGCTTCTCAATATTGTACTGAGCTGTGAGGTCTCGGGGGAGCTTCTCTATATCTACCATTTCCTGGGCACCTCGTCGGACCAGGCAGGACGTTATGCCTTGTGGTACTAAGATCCTGTATTGTCACGGCCCTTTCGCCTCCTCGAACTTTCGCCATCTTAAGAGTGAGATATCACATGACTCGGCAAGGGCATACACAAACATCGGCAGCATCACGTCACAGCATCGAGCCACGCATTTCAAAGTTGCTTTTTTTGTTCTTTCATTGCATCGAGAGCCTCGTGCCCGATTGGTTTTCTCGGGACGGCTGCTCATTTTTTATTCTTGCGTACATACAAGGTCTCCCGTCCCCTTGTCGAGAGGAGGGGTGTATGCCTCCCCATCCCCAAAAGAAAAAAAAATCAAGGTGTGAGAGACCACAGCCGCGCGTCATTGTTTGCCATAAAACAAGATGTTGATTTTTTTTTGTCTGATCGTTTAATCCCAAGCCGAAACCCATATCACAACTCCGCCAAGCAAGGTCATAACAAGATTGCTTTTTCCCGAAGCAAACCCGGGGAAGTGGTTTTGTCTGGTAGTATCATCGCGGTAGTGGAATGGTTTAATCGGTACCACCAACGGCGCGAGCTAGAAAAAAAAAGGCGGGATGTCAGCATTCCCGTCGTCTGTCTGTTCGTCTTCCCTTGGGATATCAGAGAGCCCTACTGTAGATCTTCATCTTGCTGTGGCCGACGACCTGCTTGATCTGGCCCTTCTCCTCGAGATCCGACAGGCACTTCCGTGCCAGGGAGCCGTTGATCTTGAGTCTGTCGACGAGCGTGGCGACGGTGACGAGGCGGTAGGACTGCACGTCCTTGTACAGCTTCTCGGAGGTCGACTTGTCCAGGATGACGGCGTGCTGGGCCTTGTCCTTGACTGTTCGGTGCGTCAGCTAGCTGTGCTTCTTCCAATCTTCAATCTTCGCCCAAGACGACCGAGTCGCCCTCTCCGTCGCATCGCCCAGCATTTTCCATCAGCGGCACGTCGACCGCTCCAGTCCTGTCCGGAATCGCTTGCGCAAAGGCGACGAGTGGTCTCCCGCTGCCGATGATGGAAAAGCTTCGATGTCTCTTGTCCTCCTCTTCTTCGCTCCATTCCGCAATCCGCCATCCGCATTTCTGCCCGCTGATAAACTTACCCTTGCCCTTGGACCACTTCTTCTTCTGCTTCTTCGCACCAGTTGCTGCGGGCGCCATGTTTGCTGATGTTGTGTGATGGAACGGTTGAACTTGGTGATCGCACGAGAGAGGGGAAAGAGAGGAGAGAAGAGAGCGAAAAGTCAAGAGCCCTTTTTCCTCCGAATAATAGTTTTTTTGGTGCTCCAAATTCTGGTTGGACAAAAAAATTCCCAGTACGCTAAGTCAAGGCGGCGGAAGCGGGCAGTATTTTTCCCAGAGTCGCCAGTTCTTAGGTAAGCCTCGACGAGCCCTAATTTGGAAGAGACTGATTGGACAAGAGTCCACTTTGCAGCGGGTCTTTCTGAATTTTGAGCCCTCGTTCTCGCCCTTGCCTTTTTTTTCCCTGGACCAAGTGCCCTCACTAGCACGGGTGACCTTTGGCAGTGAGGGGATGCTCGCCCTAAGTCCAGTCCCTCTCCTCTCGCTGTGGCTTGCGGGTTTGTGCAAAAAAAATCATAGCAACCAAAAAGTGAAAATCCACCACCGCCAAAAAATTTCGGGACGCTTCTGTCAACGACCAAAAAACTACCTCCTCCTCAAAACGACAATCCCAACCCACGGTCCGTCGCCGCAAAGGAAAAAAAGACCATCACGAGCTTTTTTTCCCTTTTCTTCCGTCGTTCAATCGCCGTCCAAAGACACCAACCGCCATCATGTCTGAAACCGAACTCGAGGTCGAGACCGTCTCGTACACCAGCAAGATCCTCCCCAAGGAGATCACTGACGAGATCGGCTCCATCAAGCTCTTGTACGGCACTCCCGCGATATGCCCTTTGCCCTCCTTTCTCTCGGGGGCCGGGCCTTTGATGGTACTGGCGTCGAATTGTGAACTTCGTGGCTGACCGTGTTTTCTCTGATGCAGCAACAAGTGGAGCTACGATGATGTTGAGATCCGTGACATCTCCCTCACGTAAGTTTTCTTCATGCCATCTGAGACCCTTCAGATGGCCGATTCGGACGACGAGAGAAGGAAGCCGAGTGCTTGTGGACGATACCGATGCGCCGAGATCCAACCCCGAAACCAGGGCGGCGACCGATTGGGTAGAACGAACTGGGGACGGCCCGGGGGGGACGAGGTCAGGGCGTTGCATCACAAAAGCAGCACTCGGGGGGGGTTGTTGGAGGACGACAAGCGAACATGCAGAACCTGGCAAAGGGTCGCCATTCAGCAAGAAACTGGTACTGACTTTGCCGTGCAGGGACTACATCCAGATCCGCTCGCCAGTCTACATCCCTCACTCCGCCGGCCGCTATGCGTCCAAGCGCTTCCGCAAGGCTAACTGCCCCATCATTGAGCGCCTGACCAACTCGCTGATGATGCACGGTCGCAACAACGGCAAGAAGCTGATGGCCGTCCGCATTGTTGCCCACGCTTTCGAGATTGTACGTTCTGCAATGATGAGACCCCCCCAGTCTCTTCATATCACATAGTCTGTCTATACGGGGCCGGCTTTGCTAACACTCTCCCTCTCCCAGGTCCACCTCATGACCGACCAGAACCCCATCCAGATTGCCGTCGACGCCATCGTCAACTGCGGTCCCCGCGAAGACTCCACCCGTATCGGCTCGGCCGGTACCGTCCGGAGACAGGCCGTCGATGTCTCGCCCCTGCGCCGCGTCAACCAGGCCATTGCCCTGCTGACCACCGGTGCCCGCGAGGCCTCGTTCCGCAACGTCAAGTCCATCGCCGAGTGCCTGGCTGAGGAGCTGATCAACGCCGCCAAGGGCAGCAGCAACTCCTACGCCATCAAGAAGAAGGACGAGCTGGAGCGTGTCGCCAAGAGCAACCGGTAAAGTGGACCAATTCGTCTCTTTTTTGTGTCTTTGGGTTTCCGGAAAGCTATTTTGAGGGGACGGGGCAAGCCAGTTGGGGAAGGTTTCGAGAAGAGGAGGAGGAGGTTGACAGGATCTCCGCCAAAGGAGGGGATACTCGTGAAGCGTGGCCAAATTTATGTCCTTTGCCGTGTATTTATGGGGAAATTCCTTTTTTCATATAACGCAAAACCAAAACTGGGAGTTTGTGAGAAGAAAAAAGGGAAAATGGAAAGAAAAAAAATGCAAGCAAAAAAAAAATTCCTCAAACAGTTCTTCCCTATCTTCTGGGGCGGGATCTTTGTTGTCTTCTGCATCTCTCTTTTTTTTCCTTTCTTCGTTTGGAAAAAAAAAATACTTTGCTGGCACGCAAAATAAAAACTTCACAATAGGAAAAAAAATTCAAATCAAATAACAAAACCTATGAGGAACCTGACATATAGCCGTGCCATACGGAGTAAATTACTTTCATACTGCACGCCTCTTGCCAAGGCACACACCCACTCGAATACAGAGAGAGCTTTCTATTGACTGATGTTCTATGGTTTAGACGTCTAGTGCAGTCTATGCATGCCATATATATACGGTAACGTCATCGAAATCAAGGCTCCTCGCCGGCTCTCTTTTCTTTCCCCCGTCCCCTCTCACGCCTTCTTCGCAAGGTCCAACCGCCGGAACATGCCCACATGCGGCATGCCCTCGTCCCACCACGTACCCATGGCCTCGTCCACGACGAAGCCCAGCTTCGTATAGAAGCCTATCGCATAGGTTTGCGCGTGAAGACAGACGAGCCCCTTGAACTTGGTCTCTGACGTGGCGGCGGCGGCGGCGGTATCGGTGTCGTCAAAGTAGGTCGGGTTGGCCTGGATCCAGTCCAGGGCGGTCTGCACCAGGAACTGGCCGAGCCGGTAGCCGCGGAAGTGCGAGAGGACGGCGATCCTGCCGAGCTTGACGTACGGCTCTATGCCGTCGTGCAGCGACGTGGCATGGTCCGCGACGACCGCCGCCTCGGGCGGCGCGCCGTCTGCCGCCTTCGGCGCCGGCACAAATTCAAGCTCCTCCTTCGGCGTGCTGGCTGTCGGGGCATCCCCTGTGCCCGCCGCAGAAGACGCGCCCCCGTCGGCTGCCTTCCGCACCCACCGGCCCTTGAACACAAACACGCCATCGACGACGCAGTAGGACCCGCCGGGTATGGGATGCGGCGCCTGCGGGTAAGGCACGACGCGGATGGTACCGACGGCCTGCTGCGACAGGGCCGACGTATTGTCACCGCCGTCGCTCATGTGTGCCACAAAGTGGCACGAGCGCGGGTCGTCCTCGTCGATCTCGCTCTCGAGCGGGACTTTCTGCTCTTGGATGAAGACGCGGTGGCGCACCTTCATGGCGTCGATGAACGTCGGGTCGAGCTCCGCCGCCCGGGGCTGGACGTCTGGCTCATAGTGCGGGTCATAGGCATCCGTGTTGGGCTGGCCGACGAAGACGGTGAACGGGGTGCTGGTTGTCGCCATGTTGGGCCTCCGTGTCGTAGGTTGCTTTTGTGGATATTCCTCTCAGAAATTGCTGTGACGTTTTGTGACTTTTCTCTTGTGCAAGGCAGAGGAAAAGCAGATTTTTAGCCCTCAGTCACAGCAACCAGCAACCGCTCTTTACAAGATACTCATAGTCGTCCTTGACTGAGGTGACTCTGTTTCGCCGCTCCGAAAATTGAAGCCGAGTGTTATCAGACACCTGTGAGTGAGACGGGCAAACTCAACAGTGGGGCCTTTTCGCCCGGGGTTGTAAACTCCGGTGTCGAGCATGGGAAGCCTAGCCTCAGGAGTTGTCAACAGTTGCACTTCGAAGGGCGCGTTTTGGTTCCAAAAACAAGGCTTTTCTTTTTTTAAATAATCCTGCCGGCGGAAGATTCAATGCATATGACAGCACAGTAGAAGATATATACAATCGTAAAAATTCTATGCTCTGGCCCAGAACCCCTTTCCCTCTCCCTGTTTTTTTTTGTTTTCGTCGGAATCGCACTGCGTTTCCCTTTGGGCGAAACGCTCTGCACTTATTTGGTGCCACACACAAGCTCCAGGTCGCTCAGCGTGTAGATGCCCGTCTTGTTGAACGTCGAGAACGTCAGCGACGTCACGTCCGCCAGGTTAGCGCCCGTGAACTCGGACACCGGAATCGTGACCACGCCCGCCGCCGTGCCCGCCGGCACCGTCACGTTGTGGTAGACGCTGTTGTGGGCGGTGGCGTTGCAGTTGGCCTTGGTCTGGACCTCGAGCAGGAACGACGACTGGGCGGGCCCACTCAGCTTAAAGGCGATGCCGTTGTAGCCGGCGGCGGCGGAAAGGTCCTCGCAGGGCAGATTCTCGTAGAAGTACGAGCCGGCCTTGGTAGTGAGGGAGAGCGTCGTGCCGGTCACAGAAATCGCACCCATAGATTTGTCATCTGGCTGGTTAGCGGAGTTTCTACAAAAATAAAATACAAAGCGAATAAAGAAAGCGAAGAGGACGCACCACCGCTGACAGATCCCAGGCTGTTGGTCTTGTTGGCCCAGCCAGAAAAGTTGTCGATGGGCTTGTTGCCCTTGCAGGCAGCCTGGTCCTCGGAGATGACGGGCACCGCCCAGGCCGAGCCAGCGGCGGCGGCGGCGCACAAGACGGACTTGAAAAGCATGATAATGGTGGCGGTGGCAGTGAACAAGAAGAGGAAGAGAGAAAATAGTTAGACTGCTTCAAGCGCAAATGCTTTGGCGTTCTACTTTCAACTGACTGTCGAGAAAATCGTCTTATGATGAGGAAGTGAGGAGAAATTGTATATATATGTGCACACTCAATTTTACGAGTCAATTTCTACCGGGGAATTAGTACGGTTGAAAGCAAGCCCAAGAAAAAAAGAGCTTTAGGCGAGGCAACAAGCAAGAATAGTCGCCCCAGAGAAAATGAGAGAATCGGAGGCAAGAATAAGAACATCCAAGCTCCCATAGTAGGAGTATATTATTAGATGCGGAGACAACAGGAGGAGCCAAAATAAAGAAGGGGGGTTTATTGTTCGAAATCCTTTTTTAACATTTTTCCGTTCCTTATTTTCTTGCCCTCTTGACTCTCAAAATGCATCGAGGATATTCAACCATGCACTCCGTACATACGCGAGTAACATAACAACAGCCAGAAGAAGGGAAAGGTAAGCGAATTCACTTGTTTCCCGGCAGATGGCGGAGCTAATATAAACGAAAAAAGGGGCGGCGCAGGTGGTTTACTGTTTTGTACATAGACAGCTACCCCTTTTTGAATTGAGTTTTTTTTCTTGGAGTATCTGTTTTTTCCCCTGGCTTTTTTTTTTTTTTATTTGCCACTATTCTATTTGTTTATTTTTATCTTGATAATTCTTTTTCAGAGTAAATATTTGCAAATTTGTCAACTTACGTGTCTCCCAGTTTTGCACGCATTATTTGTGGCCTCATTTTCTGGTAATTTTCTTCTATTTTTCGTCGGTTTTCCAGAATTCACAATGACGACAACAGCAATTTGCAGCCCGTCACGCGGGTTCGGTTTCTAGGCGTATTTTTTTTGTATTTGTTTGCTCTGCGATGCAATCTCTCCTTTAGCCATATTAGAAACGTTGGGGAATAATAATTGAGCTTATGTTTCTTTTATGTTTCTTTTCGTATTGCCGTGAGATTCCGCCGGCCGGTTCGACTGGCTATTAACAAGAAACGAAACAAAAAAAATAAAAGAAACTTCACATGAGAGAGTAAAGGTAATAATATAAAGACGGCTATTATGTGCGTAAAACGACACGGAGAACCAAAACAAGTAGCTTAGCCGGCGCCGACGTTCCGAGTTGCTCTGCTCCACATGAAGAATATTGGATCATATTTTTGGTCACTTCCAAGAATAGACGAGAAAGAGACGAAGACGACGAGGTAGAGTGAAGCAAAAACAGCCGAACACGTGGTTGAAGGTTGCAAAATGGTGGCCGGATACGTGCGCATCTCCTGTTCGGTCTGGCTACCCGGTGCCTCTGATATTGAGCTCGGCCATTCCAGATTTTCCCTTTTCCATGGTCATCATCAAATCAAAAATAACGGAGTTGGTCTCGATGGCATTGCACGGCATGCTGATGAGAAAATAGAGACATAAAATTAGACTCCAGCACATCGCATATCCTAAAAAAAAACAAAAAAACAAAAACAAAAACAGAAATGGTCGTAAGCTCCGGTGACCGTGCTATGAAGAATAGTTAGAATTCACAACAATTCCCCCACTCTTCTTACACCTAAGCTAGTTTTTTTCTCCTCTTTACGCTGGTTCTCTACATAAGGACTTGTACGCCCTAGAAGACGTTTTTCTTTTCACGCATTATTCAGGTTGCCGTCAAGTGGGCCAGGTCGAGTTGAGTCGCCCTTAGGAATCCTTATTGTATCAAAAATTGTACTGCCAGGATGACTTACAAGGAAGATAGAAAATTAGAAAGGAGAAGAAAAGATTAAAATAACAATAAAAATAAAAGAAAGAAAGACGAAAGAAAGAAAAGACTTTGATCCGATTTACAACACACCTACGTTGATTCGCACCTAGACATTAGACAGCCAATCGCTCTGGAGATGCATGCTTTTATATGATCATTTGGTTCACCACGCACGGAGCTCGACTAAAGAGTTTGCCAAGATGGAATTTCCTTTGACCCGTGAGGTATCTAAAGTCTCGTCGGTTCATAGATCATATCTCGTTTTTCCTGTCATTCGTAATTTAGTAAATGCGCATGTCGACGCAGCTGTTCTCGTCAAAGGCCTCCCCGTCCATGGCCCCATGCACATAGGCCTCCCCGACAAATGTATACTCCCCCTTCGATTTCCCCGGCCTGACAACCAACGGCACCCTCCCCCCCTTTACGAGCACGATCCTGTCGTTCACTTCCGTCGCCGCAGGCAACAGAGCGAGGAACCCATTTGCCCCACGCCCCAGCTTCCTCTCATAGGCTATCTCGAGGAACCGCGCAAACTCAGCATACCGCTGCCACGTACAGCTCACATAGCCAAGAAAAGCCACCGGCCGGGATGCGCGGTCGATCTGCCACCGGTGCAAGCGGCTGATGGGCTTGAGGTTGGCGCGCCACGCATAGAACAGCCGCGCCGTCTCCGCTCGGCCTTCCGGCGCCAGCGTCCCCGCGCTGATCGTCTGCCAATATATGGCCAGAGGATCGCTCTCCTCGTCCGCGGAAGGCGGCAAGGGCTGCGGGTTCGACGGCGAAACCTTGCGAGCAAAGGCCTCCCAGTCAGCGTAGACGCCGAGCTGCGGGACGATGCAGGCGAGCATCGAGTAGGCCTTGCCGAGGTTAGAGAACACCTGCGGGAGGAGAGCCAGCCGCGAGGCGAGGGTCTCGCCGATCACCACGGGCTCGAAGTCGGGCACGTCGCTGATCAGCCTGTGGAGGACGGGCGCAACGGCGACCACGCTTGTGACTTCGTAGCCCGAGAGCACGAGCACGCGGCCGTCGTCGAGAAACCGAGGCGGGGAGTGATCGCCGCTGCCTTCTCCGGTGGCATGCGTGCGCCGCGGGCTGCCGAGGGCGTCGAGCATGAGCGGGCGAGCGGCGAAGGCTCTAATGGTCCAGTCTGGCACCCACGAGGGGATGTCCATGCTCGTAGGGTAGAGGCAGGCAGCGAGGACGTCAAGGCTAGCGGACTGCAGAATCAGCTGGCGCGCAGCGAGGCAGAAAACGGCACTGACGGACAATGCATAATCTGGCTCGATGCCGAGAACATTCCCCCCCGGGCCCTGATTCTGGTGGCCAGATACGAGCCCCAGCAAACAGTTGACTTTGTCTCGCGGATCCGTAGCCTGGCGGGACCTGCTGTGGAGCAGCAACTCGAGCAGAGATCGAGCTGCTGCCGCGGGTGGTGTGGTGGGAGAAGATGGCAGCCGTGCCGACTGCTGCCTTGCCCGCAGGGCATGCATCGAGACGTACGGTACCACGACGGGATTGACGATCAGGCCGAGGTTGACAGGGTTCCAGATGCCGATGGCGAGCCCGTAGTCTACGGCGGTGCAGAAGCGATTCCACTCCATGGCGTATCTGCCTGCGACGACGACCGCCTGCGAGGCCAAGAGGACCTCTTGGATTGTCCAAGCTCGGACCCACCACTCCGCGCAAGCCAGATGGATGATCGTGAAATCGTCCTTGTACTTCTCATACAGCGGGCTCTCGAGGAGCTTGCTGTCCAAGAGCGACAGGTTCAGGTCGTTCAGAAAGGCGGGCTGCTGAGCCGAGCTGGAATCCAAGCCAGAATCCCGACGGGTAAGGGCCACCGCAGCGAGGTTCTCGAGCATTTTGTAAGCCTGCTCCGTTAGATGCGGAATGCCGTCCCCAAGCCAGACGATCGTGCGTTCCGCGCTGCGGTATATCTTGTGCCTTGGACACAACCCAGGAGTCAGTAACTGCATGGACGGCTCCCGGGAAAACTCGACGAGGCAAGACACGACTCTCCTCAATGGACATACATGTAGGACACTTGGTGGTTCCTTTCAAGCAGTGCGCTCTGGTTGATGCAGACGGCGTCCACCCAGATGATGCGGGGCGCGTCGGTCTTGCGAATGTTGACGAGTGCGGACCGCAGGTTCTTCCCAATCTTGAGGGTCTTGTCGTTGACCCGGATCGGCGTCAGCTCCGTCGTGTCGCCCCAGACGTAGCTCAGGGCCTCGTAGGCACCCTGGTGCTCGTCCAGGTGGCACTCAAACAAGCGGCAGGCGATGTCATCCTGCCGCGTTCCCGGGAGCAGCTCTAGCAGGCGGACAGAGGGAGCGCCGCTGGTATCCAGAGCGGTGTACTCATACGCGCTACTGCTAACGTCTACATTCACGGTTCGATCCTGGTCTCCGGGTTAGAATACCGCCTCTAGTCTGCTCCAAGGGTCCTATGTAAAGAGGCCGGGCTCTACTGACCGGCAAAGCATTTGGATTATTCGGCTCATCTGGAACACTTGGCTGCTCCTCGGTGACATCTTTTTTTGGCAGTCCGTGGAATATGATGTGGAAAGCATTTCCGAACTGTTCCGCAATTCGGCGTGACATGATTGTCGTCAAAGTAGGAGAGCTCTAGAGTGAAGGTTAAATACCCGCAGCAGAGACATAAAATCGGGTGACAGCGTCAGATGCTCCAGTAACAAAATCAAGGGTTGCAGAATAGGTGAGCTAGAGCTGTGTTTACATACTGCTGTGGCGCGGCCCGAGCGCGCCTACGGCGCTGTCACATAAATGAGGCTCTGCCTATGTTACGGGGCTGAGATCCCTATGATTCAGTCTTGACACCTGGCTGCTGTCACCCCCTGTTAATAGACGCTTCCATTGCGGTCTCTTTTCTGCCCGGTCCGTAGTAACCTCATAACAGAGGAGGTGCTTAGCGCCAGGACCAGGGTGTGCAGTGGCCCCGTTCGAGGCGGGTTGTAGTTTCGTAGGGTCACAGTCGAATCCTGCAGGACGGAGCTGGTCTCGATGCTATTGCATGACATGTTGAGAAAAGAAAGACACAAAAATCGACTCTAGCACATGGTATATATATCCTAGAACAAAAAGAAATGGTCGTGAACGCTTCATAAGACCTCCTTCTTTTGACCTCTCGCTTCCCGTATCATTCCGTCATTTGCGCATCGTCTTGAGCAGCGGCGCAATTCTGAACTTCTTGCTCAGCCCGACCCGGTATGGCACCCGCCCCTGGCTGCTGCCCAATCCCATTCCCAGTCCCGTATTTATTCCGGCCACCGCAGGCTTGCTGCTTGGCATGGGCGGCTCCGCCTTGGTAGCGGCCTTTTGATCTTCTGCACTGCTGCTCGCCGCCCCATTCTCTTGCTCTGCATCCTCGCCGGAGAACGAGCCGACCCCAGCTAAGTTGCCGCTGGTCTCGCTGAGGGCCGTATTAGCCGTCTTCGTGTCTTCGCCCCTCCCTCCCCCTTTCCTTCTCTTGCCCTTGCCCTTGGCGTCATCCGGCCCGGCTTCAGTGCTGGGCTCAGGGGTCTCGGCCTTCGCCTTCAAGGCTTCATCATCCCGAATACTGTCGTCGTCGTGAGCTTCTCGTTCCGCTTTCTCCTCCTGTTGCGGCTGCTGTGGTTTCTTTTGTTGCCTTGGGCGGCCCCGTGGTCTCTTTGTCTTGGGCTTTGGCTGGTCTGGCAGCTCGACGGACATCACAGTGTCTTCGACCGCCACAGCTGTGCCCTCCTTTTTCTTCCGCCCTCCCTTGCCCTTGGCCTTGGCCTTGGCCTTGCTCTTAGCAGCCTTGACGGAAAAGTCGCTCTCCGCGGGCGAGAGCATCGCGCCATCATCGTCGTCCGACGCCGCAATAAAGACGACCTCATCGTCTTCTGCAGCCTCGTCCTCGTCCTCGACGTCATGCGCGACTCTTTGTTGTGATTTCTTCTTGGTTACCCGAGACGCTGGTTTCCTGCGTAGGGAACCGAACGAGGCATCTGATTCTTCTGCGCCGTCTTGAACAGCATCTCCTACGTTGGCAGATAATTCGTCTGGGACAGAGCTCTGCCTTTGGCGCCGCCGTGCAGGTCCGTCCCTGTTGTTCCTTGTGCTTGTGCTGTGTGGCTCCCAGGCGTCGTCGTCTTCTTCGTCCTCCTCTTCCAAGGGGCTGTAGTGACTTTGCTGCCCTCGTAAGGGTGCTGGCTCTGCAATAATATCCGGCGAGGACAGAAGCTGGGGAAAAAAAGCGGCTCGTTAGTAAAGATATCTCCTCAGGTGGCCAAGCCTTGTCATGAACATGAAGTGCACGTACTTGTGAAAATGATGTCGATTTTCGGCCTCTCCTTGCTGGCGGCGTCGCATCCATGGCCACGGTCTCCTTTTGCAACTCTATTTTGTGGTTGCTGCTCTGATTCTTGTTGTTGCTGCTGTTGTTGCCGCTGCTTCCCAGCGCCCGCCGTCCGGAGGAGGCATACAGACTAGGCGTCGTATATGCGACGGTGCTTTCGGTGACGGCCGCACTTGGGTGGGGGTCGAGAGGTATTAGGTTCGTCTGGTTTGCGTGGCCTACGCTCGGATGGCTTGGAGAGCCCTGGTCAATGCTGCTGCTGAGGAGCCGTGGATATTGGTACATTCTGCTCGGTGTCATGGGCTCTAGCGGAATAGAAATCTCCAGGCCGCCACCGGGGGCTGTTCCAACGAGGCTCGAGAAAGATCCATCAGCTTCCTGCGCCCCATTTGCACCTTGCTCTCTTCGCTCGTCGTCCGCTTTCGCAGCCGGTGCCTGTCTCTGCTTCTTTGCTGGCGCACCGTCCACGTCGTCCAGCTGAACAACAACGGAGACACGGTCCCGCATCGTCTCCGTCTCCCGTTTCCTCTTTGCGCCGCGGTGCTGCCGGTCTGCTGGCTCGTCTGGGCTACTCGGCACCTCCCAGGGGTCGCGGTCAATTGTCGCGTTGGATTTCGTTTTTGATGTTGTGTAAGCTTCCGGATCGGCCATCAACGCTCTCTGTTGCTCCTCGTAGACGTCGCGGAAGAACGAAGGGTCTGTCGAGGTGCTGGCGTCGGCTGGGTTCGCGGGCAAGGGAAGAGGAGGAGGTGGTACAAGAGAAGGCGAAAGATGCAGACTACTCGCCAGCGGACTCGCCAGCGGACTCGCCAATGGGCTGAGGTCGTCGCTGTCGTCCGAGTCATAGACCACCTGCCTAGACGGCGCCATGATGACGGGCGCGTTGGCAAAAAGTAGCCTTTCGTTGCTCGGGCAGCATGTGTGGTCGTTAAAGGGGAGGGGGTGGAAGAAAGACGCGACAGGACGCGACGGAGGATTTTGGGTGGGGTGGTCCAATGTACCGCCTGGTGTAAATTTGGTGGGGCGGTACAAACGCCTACGAGGCTGACGGCTACAGCCGCGAGGCTACTGGATAGCCAGCAAAAATGTCCCCTGCCGTTGCTTCTGTTTTGGTGCTGATTTCCTCGAGAAATGAGACATACTTTTGAAAAAGGTCATTAGATTATATAATTATGTATGTACAATATGCTACGCTCATGCACCGTAATGTGCCGTCTTGTCTGGCTCTATCGTGGTCCGTCCGCTTCTCGGCTGACCGTTTGTGTCTATTATCGTCTTTGTGTCTTCTTTTCTCCTCTTCTCTCAAAATAATCGTTCGTCCGGCACCGATGACGTCGGCGTCATTATCACATATGGCAGTCCCAGCGACTGCTCTGAGCGGTCGGCCAGCCGGATGACCGAGCCACTCGACGCGGTCGACCGGAGGCTTGCGCTCGACGGCTGGCTGCTGACCGTGTACGGGTGGCGCGTCTGCGCGAAGCTGTTTGCACTCGATGAGCCGGATGAGGGCCGCCGTGGAGACCTTGGTCCTGTTGGCGCAGTCCGGCGAGTCTTCAGCGGTTTGGTCTGGCCCTGTGGCTGTAATGAAGGTTGCTCCTTCTGTGCGCCTTCTCCTCTCCTTTTATATTTCGACGCGGCTGCCGAGCTTGCCTCGGCCGCCGCGAGAGAAGGACTGGCCGACCGCCCGTGAGGACGGCGGCGACTGCTCCGGCGACGCCTGCTTGTGCCGTTGCTTCTTTGGCTGCTGCCCGTGCTGCTTGTACAGGTCGAGTACTTGCTGCTCGCAGACCTCGACCTCGTCGACTGGGATGCGTTCCGCGGACCGGCTTCGTAGCCCTGTTGCTGTTGCTGCTGCTGCAACCACCCGAGCCGATTGGCACTGCTCCGTCGACTGCGGCTGCGCGGCGGTGTGGTGGGACTCGACCGCGCCGCGTTGTTGTCGATATCCTCCTCTTCGGTGTCGTCGGCGAAATACGGCTTGCCAGAGCGGTTATCAGCCTCGCTGTAGCTGTAATTTCCTTCCTTGTCATAGTCGTCGTAGTCGTCGTCACCGTCGTCCAGCAGGAGATTCGGGTCGAAAGAGGCCATCCTGCGCAGGATCGTGGCTAGGTCGTGCATCAGTTGGCGGAATGCGTCGTGGGAGAGCATCTGCGTCGAGAAGCGCGCGTACTCGTATGTGGCCACAAACGAAGGGACAACCGTGCTGAGAGGTCGGTGATCCCCGTCTGCGCCGCGGACCCCGTCGCCGAAACCCTTGTCGTGCATGTCAATCACCCCGAGCCCAGCCAGGTGCGCAAGGTAGTCGCGCAGGCCCATGTACACCGGCCGCTGCAGCAAGGCCACCGCGTCGGCGTCGAGCAATGGCGGCTCTGAGTGCGACATAGGATCCGGCGGCGCCAGCATCAGCGCCTTGGCTTCGATTAGGTTAGGTAGTTCCTCAATGACCGTACTGTATTGTAGGTCGAGAATCTCGTCCAGAAGACCGCCTCCGCCGCCGGCCATCGGCTGGTTCGGCGGCGCCCAGCCTGGGTGCTCGATCTCGCCCCAGACGGCCAGACAGGGCGGCAAATTAATGCCGAGCTCCTTTTCCATCTCGACGGTTTCCGTCCTCTTGAAGCGGACAACCTTGTCTCTCTTGTCGCCTCCCGTGGCCGCCTCAGCTTCCCCGTATTCTCCGGCGCCCTCGGCCGTCCTGTCTTCGTTCTCTTCTTCTGCTGCCGGAGGACCACCGCCGCCACCACTCATAAAGGCCCCCGTAGTGATGATCGGACACATCTCTTCGAGCAGTTCCTGGGGCACGATGCGCGGCCGCGACACAAACGCAACGGCGGCGCTCCGGCTGAGGCCGGCGCCAATCATCTTGCGCACATGCTTGCGCACTTCGCCCTTCTCGATGGGGATCCAGGACTTGGGGATGGAGTTGAGCACGCCGCGGCTGAGGAAGAGGCGCAGGAAGTAGACAAAGAAGACGACCAGGATGGAGAAGACATAGGCGCCAGCGACGATGAGGATAGAGACGATGTCGTGGCGGTCGCGCGACTGGTTGATGATGTCGGCGGGCGTGACAATCATCAGGGCCAGGAGGATCAGGTAAAGCAAGGTGTATACGAAGCCATAGACGATGCGGGAGAGGACGTGGGCGGCGGCGGCCATGGTGGTTGCGCGGGCGGAAGAGCGGTGGTGTCGCGTCGCTAAATCGTCTGCTTAGAGGAGGCCGCCTCGGGAGCGGCGCGGCGTCGAAGAATGCATAGACCCGGAGCAGCCAGCGGATTGTATCATGCCATAAATGCACTCATAACGGCCGAAAACCTATTAAAATAATCATTATGTGGCGTTGCAGACGAAGCGGCGGTCGTGGATGAGGCAAAATGTGCAGTGCTTGAGCTTGGTTGTTTACGGCGTAATTACTGCGAAGCTGGTTAATTACTGAGCAACCCCCGTCTCGATACTACCCCACATCAGCACCTGTGATTGGCCACAGCCAATTACACCGAAAGCCGTTCACATGTTTGCGGCTTTCAAACTTCGCTTCTACTTCTTTGCTATGTCGTCCGAGGACACTGCCGGATGTTATGCGATTTTCATTAAGCCTTTTTCATCTGAATGCAACAGAGTCTATAATATCATTACAATTCCAAGACGTGAACGCCACAACCAACCCAAGTTCAACCCTGCCCCCCTCGCTCATCGTGCTTCTTGCATTTCTGGGGCAGCCTCTTCCTCTTCTCCCTGCTGCTGCCGCCCTGCCTTGGCCGCTTCCTCCGCTAGCCGCATGTCGGCCTGCGACAGCCGCAGGTCTCTGCTGTACTGCCCAAAGCTGCTGACCAGGTCGGTGAGGCCGTCCTTGAACGCGTCCAGGATGTCATCCACTTCTGGGCAAGTCCGCTTGGCCTCCACGTCGGTCCAGTGGACCGGGAAGGAAGCCTTGAAGCCATCGAGCTTCCGCGTCACCCGCGTAAACTCGCGGACGATGGTGGCCACATCGCGCTGCACGTTGCCGAACTTGTCTTCCTGCAAGCTGTGCACGGCTAGCAGGCTGAGCGCGTTGATCGCGTTCACGTAGATGCTCGGCTCGCCGTAGGGCCCGCCCAGGACGGCGGCCGTGATGCGGTTCTGAAACTGCAGCCGGAACGGCCACCCCAGAACAGGCAAGGCAAGGATTCGGCGGGCCGCGTTCTGCAGGCTGCTATTCGGGTTTTCGGGTCCGCTGATATCCCGCTGCACGTCCAGCAGCCGCTTCTTCGCGTCCAGGAGCACGTTCTTGGTGAGCGGGCTCAGGCGCGGCGAATTTTGTGGGTCGATGGCCACCTTGTTCACCATCTTCTCCACCTCGCTGGAGAAGGTTTTCTTCTTCTGGGGCGTGGCCACCAGGATGGGGTCGTCTCGTACGGGCTTGGTCAGCCGCTTAATCTCTTGCTCCTCTTCGACGCCACCGCTTTTGGCTGTTCCATTCGGTGCCGCCGCCGCCGCTGGAGGGTCGATTCGAGTCTCGAGGCTCTTCACGACGTCCAGGCAAAGCTTGCAGATCTGCGACCACGTCGAGCCGTCTTTACGGTCGATGTCGGTGTAGATGGCGACACGACGGTCGGAGAAGTCGCGTGCAATAAAGGCCAGCTCCCATGTGGCAAAGGCCTTGATCTTGTCCTTCTTGCTCTTCAGCCCGTTCAGCAAGCTGCCATTCGGGTCCTTGGAGTCCGACGTCAGCGGCTTGCCGTCCTTAATGGGCTCGTTCACCAGGAAAATGGAAAAGGCCGCGTTGCTGACGATCAGCAGCATCGTGAACAAAAAGCCGGCCTGGAAGCAGCGCGGCAAGAAGGTCCACGACGAGAAGTATGGCCGCATCATGGGAGGGAGGGTCGATTTCGGCAGGTTGTAGAAGGGCCGGAAAAGAGCTAGTGTGATCCGCCAGGCAAAGGGGCGCAAGAACGCCGCGTAGATAATGACGCTTCCCATGAGAGATGCCAAGGAGCGCGTGACGCCGGAAATGACCAAAAAGGGGAGCTGGAGCGCCAGCGTTCTGTAGAGCTGGGACGTCTTTCCGGCGCTGGAAGGCGACGAGGTGCCGTTCGCCACGGACCGGGCGGTCCCCAGCAGCAGGCGGTCGCTGTCCCAGAACAGGTGCAGCACCGCATTCACCGCGCCGGCGAACACGACATGCACGACAAGGAACAGAGCCCGCTCGTTCAACCGCGTGCGGTCGCCGGGGTAGTGTGTGATCCAGCCGAGAGCAGCGTCTTCGGGCACCGACCAGCGGAAGATCTGGCCGTAGAGCCAGCCCGCGAGGCAGTACGAGAACAACGTCTCCACGGTCTTGGACTTCGCCGCGTTGTACAGAAAGGTCTCGAAGGGAGAGTTGGACGTGCGGATGCCGATGTGGAACTGTGCGATGCGCAGGATGATAATGACGAGGCCGCAGAAGAAAATCATGAGGGCGCGGAATCCGGCGCTGCTAAGAGGAAACCAAGCCCAGAGCCCTGCGGAAGAAAACATGATTAGCATGGATTGGAGCCGCGCACAAGCTCTGACGCGCATCCGAGAAGTGAATAAACGCACATGATGACCAGCTTGACAGAGCAAGAGACTGCACGTAGGCGGTGGCCAGGAGAACAAGCGCCGTCGAGGAAAATCGTCTATGGAGCGCGGGCTGCAGAAAGTCTTTGTACGGGAGAGCCCGCCGGACGGGATCTGGAGCGGAAGCGGGAGCACGAGTGGCCGTCGACATCCTGCCAGCACATTTCCAATCAAGGAAGGCGCCGGTGGTGATGTTGGTGGAGAAGAGCGTTCACCTTATTTTGGTGTTGTATGATGCTGGTCGACTCTGCAAGGCGAAGCTTTTTTTGGCGTCAAGTAAATAGTAAATAATGGGGGGAGCACCGCTGGAAAAAATAACACAACAGCCCAACGCGCTGCGCAAGGCAACGGTCACGTCGATAATCATGTGATTTCGGTGAACGACTGGATCTATTGGTCAAAAATGGTTGGTCTCCATATTTATGGATAATGCGCCAGACTTGTGGTGAGGTTCTAGCCAATCATATCTGCTTTTGGCAGCTTTTCACAAGCTCCTTCTAGCGGCGTCAGGCTGATTACTAATTTTCGATGTTGGTCAGGCCCAAAGCGACAACCTGAGATGGTGTTCTGCCAAACTCTTCCGGAAACCAAAGCAGAGTGCAATATGCAACTTCAAGATGGAAGCGCCTGCTCCAATTAGCGAGGCGCGCGAGGCGCACAAGGCTCTTCTAGAGTCCCTAACTCGCCTGGGAAGCACGGCTTTCGACCCGAGAACGGCAAACCACCATGCAGCTCAGCAGCAGCTCTCGGAATTGCTTCAGAGGTGAGCAGCCTGCAGCATCGGGGCTGTTTTCTATTGTGACGGCTGCTGTGCGGATTAATATTGATGTGTCAAAAGAACTCGGACAGCGGCGCTGCTGCCTGTGCTGAACGTGCTCGTCCAGCCGGGCCGAGTACCAGATGTGGTGCGTGCCGGGTTCATGAGCCAGCTGGCCATGCTGCCGCTGAGGGACGACGGCGTGCGGGCAACGCTGGAGTTTGTATTTTCCGTGCACCCGTCGAATGCGGGAGGCGCAGCGGAGGCGGCCACGCCACAGAAGCAGGGCGCCCAGATCACTCTCGAGGCGCTCAAGATGGCCACCCAGCTGCTGGCGAGTCCTCCTCTGCGAGCAACGGCTCACGGCTGGTTCCGGGGCATTGCGCCACAGCTATTGGCTCTTCTGGACGGCCATGACGGTTTTGAGCTTGCCAAAGTGGCCGCATATGTGATTGGGTTCGGCATTCTGGGCCGCAAGAGCTTTGGTGCTCCTGGTAAGCCGTACCAATACCTTTGCAGGAGAAGGGTGGCTGAAGCTGACAAGAAGCAAATTAGGGACACCGGGCTGGATAGCTTTTGCACAGCCGATGCTGCGATGCATTGACCCGACGACCAGCCAAGCGCCAGCAGCATCTTTTGGCGACGATACCGTTGTGGATCTCCGAAAGAATGCCGCCGCCGTCATTGTGTCTGACGAGGACGTGGCCCAAGGCCTCCGGAGACTTCAGACCCTGGTTATCTCCCACCCAAATCCTGGGCTGACAAGAAGGCTACTGAATCCAATCGTGCTCCCGCTTTGGGCGCTGTCATCTTGGCCAAACGCGTCAAACCATTGCGAAGAAGAGTATTGTTTACCTGCAAGAAATCTGCTCAAGATCTACCTTAAGATCACAACTTCGCCCGATAAAGTCATGCCGATCGTGCGAGATCTCATCTTCGACGGCTCTCGGGACACAAAGAAGCATACTCAGTGGTCATATCAAGCGAAGAACACCAGTGGAAGCAGTATCTGCATCGTGTCTGCTTCAAGCACTCCTCCGGATGCAGCTGAGCTGTTACAAACTCGCTGGGATGAGATTAGCCCAAAATCTGATGCTCTCGTTGATTTGCTGGCATCTATATCGACAGACGACGAAGAGATCTCATCTATTTTCCTAGACCTCTTTAGTCGCTGGCTTTCATCGAAGAAGCCCAAGCGAAAAACGTCCAACGGTGCCATCTTGATCAAAGAGGGGGTCAACGACCAAGAGGACAGCCCAGGAAGCAACCCACTAGCAGATGTCTTAGAAGGCAGCATTCTGCAAAAGATGATGGAGAAATTCCCAGAGAAGCTCGCCAAGCGCCCAGACCACATCCTTGAGCTTGTGGAGGGGCTGTTAAGCCAACTTGATGACGCAGCCCTTGCCGAAGACGAGACCACACCCATACTTTTAAGTCTGCTCAATTTGGTTGTCACGTCGCCAGGCTTCCGGAGAGCAAAGGCAGATGCAAAAGTGGTCCGGTCAATTGAGGAATCGCTAGGCAAAATCAGCAAAGCATCGGGCACAGATTCCATTGATGACACCGCCAAAACCGCAAAGAATCTTTTATTATTTTTGAAGTACAGAGACGAGATCGAAGATCCGGATGCCACTGGCGCATCGAGCAGCACCGCCACCACCAGTCCACAACAAATAGAAGACCGGAAAACATACAGCCTGGCAATATCGTACATCACGCAGGCGGACTCGCCACCACCCGTCCGTTCAGAAGGGCTCAGTTTGCTCCAGGGCTTGATACAGGCAAACAGTTCCATTTTAGACATCCCTGCACTGCTAGTACTGATGTCGTCTCTCTTGGACGAAAACGAAGACTACGTTAACCTGCGGGTGATCAAGATCTTCACGCTATTAGCGGACAGACATCCTCAATCAACAACAAAAGAACTGCTCGATCACTACGTCGACGCCGCCGAGACGAAGGGCGTCGACCCCCGCCTTCGCTTTGGCGAAGCTCTTCTGCAGGTCGTCCAGGGCCTAGGCGCGATGTTTGCGGGCGATACGGCACAGCAAGTGGGCCAGGCGCTTCTGGAGACTGCAGGCCGGCGAGGCCATCGACCAAAGACCGAGGCAAGGCAGGCTCGCGAAGAGCGCATGCGGGAATTGAAAAACAAGAAAAGTCAATTTGCGAAAAGCGGGGAAGACGACGACGAAGACATCGACATCGACGAGGCACTCCTGTCCGAAGAGGACAAGAAGCGGAACGCGATCCTCGGCGGCATTATCGAGGGCTGGGGCAGCAAACGCGGCAGCGAAGACGTGCGCATCCGAGCCTCGGCGCTGTCTATTCTGGCAACGGGCATCGACGTCAATATTGCGGGCCTCGGCGCGACGCTGGCTTCAGGCGCAGTGGACCTCTCCCTGCACGTGTTGACCATGGAGCCAGAACTGGAGAAGGGCATCCTGCGCCGGGCGGCCATTGTTCTCATCCTCAGTTTTGTGCGGGCGCTGCACGAGGCGCGGGAAGCGAACCGCAGGCTGGGCTTCGGGCTCACCCAGCAGAGCCAGGAGGATATTTTGCGCATCCTGCGGTACGTGGCGCAGACGGATGAGGACGGACTGGTGAAGCGGCACGCCATCGACGTGATTGAGAGTCTCGAGAACTGGCAGATGTCGTCGCTGCTGCCGCCCGCGAGTGAAAACGCGTCTACTGGGCCGTTTGGAGGACTTACTAAGTTGGCCGGCCTGTCTGTCAATCCGGCAAGCCTCGATACTTCCGTGGCATCCTCTTCTACAGATACAGCCCCTAATATTCGGCCTCGGATCGAAGAGATAGAGTAGACGGCAGCAATCTACATGACATTTATACGAGAGAATGCGCTTTGCATAATTCTTAGCAATGACAGTTTTAGAGGACAACAGCAATCCCGTCTAACTCGCATTTTAGTATTTTTTTGCGTTGTCTGAACTGATAATAAAAAGGGGTATCGATAGCGACAGATTTTTTTGCCCGGCAGGGCAGAAGAGAGCACGACGTTCCAAACAACACGATTAGCACACAAACAAAACGACGGCCATGATCCGCCAACAAAAATATATCAAGCACATAAAACATTACGATCAACAATGAGAAGCGAAAAAGAATCCCAAGAACGGCACACGACAATGCCATTCTTCGGTATCCGGACAGGGGACCGTCCACTCCCCAAATTAGGCAACAAATGAATGCCTCCTAGTCTTTTACAAGAGAAAGAGGCCCAGCATGAGGAAAACAACGAGGGACAGCACCGATCCGGCGGTGCTGTGCGCCGCCGAGGACGTGGTGACAGTGTTGGTCGACGTGAGTGTCTCGTTGGCTAGAAGAGTGCTTTGTATTAGCATACAGGGAGAACAAAAGGGGACTATGGTGTGATGCAAAGTCGCCGGCGTGACGCACCCAAGTCAATGATGGACGGAATCTCGGTCCGGCAGATGGAGGCCAGCGTGGCGTTGTTGAGCAGCTGGTCGAGCCGCATCAGCGCCTTGGCCGCCTTGGTCTGGAACTCGGCGATGCGCGTCGTGTTGCCGTCGAGCGTCTGGTTCAGCCGTGTGGCGTTGCGCGCCAGGTTGACGTCCGCCTCCAGCTTCTGGATGGTCCGGCAGTCGGCCCGCGTCTGAAACATGGCGCAGAACTCCAGCAGCGTGGCGTTGGCCTGCAGGGCCGCGAGCTCCGGCTGCGCGGCCGCCGCCTGGGCCTGCAGCTTCTGCGCCCGCGTGCTGTTGCCGTGGGTGGCCTCTTGCAGCTCGGTCGCGTTAGCCGCGACGGCGGCGCGGTCCTCGAGCTGGAAGAGCCGCTTGCAGGCGGCGTCGCTGCTCTCGGTCGCGAAGATGGCGTCGCACGTGGCCAGGAGCGTGGCGTTGCTCTGCAGGTCCTGGAAGAGGGCACCCTCGGGCGTGGTGGCGTTCTGGAGCCGGTCGGCTCTCTCGCGGAAGAGGGCCTCGCGCGTGGCGTTGCCGTGGAAGATCTCCTGGAGCTTTGTGTCGTTGGCGGCGGTGTCGAGAAGGGCGTTCAGATGCTGGAGGGTGGTGCAGCGCTGGAGCGTCGAGCCGGCATTGGGCTTCTTGCCGCTGTCGTTGTCGTCGTCGTCGTCGCCCTTGCCCTTGTGCTTGTGGTGGTGGTGGTGGAGGTGATGGTGCCTGCCGCCATGGCCTCTGTGGTGCCCACCGTTTCCGCCGCCATTTACATCGCCAGTGCCGGCGTCGGCCGTGTCGTTCTGGGCCAGGACGGGGCCGACCGCCGTGAAGACGAGGGCAACAACAAGAGATATGGGCCTCATTTTTGTTTATTTTTATAAAATGGTCTTATAAAAATGAACTGTGAGTTGGAAAAGAGAGTTTAAAGTGAAAAAACAAATAGAATAAAATAAAATAATGAATGAAAGACAAGCGCTACCAGTCGCTGTCGGTATGTAAAAATAACCCCTATCAAAAGAGTGAAGAAGAAGAGAAGAAAAAGAAAAGAAAAAGGGAAAGAAAACGTCGACTACATCAAAGTGAGCGCGATGATCAGAAGGAAGAGACAGAATTTGAGGGAAATCTTCCAGGCTGGGGATCGCGATGCTTTTAAAAACACAGTGTAAGGGGAGTGAGAAGGGGTTCAGAGACCGGACCAGTGCAAACAACGGGAGCGTCAGAGATGCTTCGACGCTTCCCCGGCGAGAGAAAAGAGACGAAACCCGGAGCGGCCGTTGTTTGCAGTCATCATGCCAAGACAAAGAGACATCTACAATGCGCATCGAGCGTCGCATTGCCCCAGCTGATCTTCCACCCCCCTTTGATTTCCCTTCTCCTCCATCCACATTCTGTGGGTGGCAGCCTGGGCACACAAGCGAAGACAGCTGGGGCCTTCGTTTCTTTTTCGTACCCGTATCGACATCTCGGATCTGCCTCCAGATTTCCGGGAATCGAGTTTGGAGCCGCAGACGCAGAGGGACAGGGTATATATTTAGAACCACACGTAGAATCTGCATAGACGTGGTCCAGAAGGCGAGCGAAGACTTCTGGCGCAGGGACACAGAAATGATCTGCCGTGCGTTGGACGGCCTCGCATGGCGATCTACGAGAGGCCGGATATGGTCGTCGACGGGAACGGTGTCAAGTTGTGAGGAGTCGACGCGCAAGAGGATTCTACGCCACCTCCTGGCAGTCTTCAGCGACATTTTTCTCAAGGGGCCAGTCATTCTGCATCTTGTTGTTTGTCATTTTACCTTCTAAGAGGCTATGTTGTTTTTTGTTGAAAAAGGTATATCATATAAAGAAATATTGTGTCGTTTTTTACTTTATTTTTCACCAGCCACATTTTTCTTACAAAAGTGCTCCCCTTAAACCTACCGTCACAATAACCATAAAATACCAAGGCTTTTAAAAAGGCAACAAATACCGGGCTGCCGCCGACTGTCGTCTCTACCCCCCGTTTGATCGGTTGTTGATCGACGGCCAGATCCAGCGTTGGATCGGGTTTGATCGCCTCCCCTGTGCGTTGCTTAAAATCGTCTCGAATTGCCGTAGTTCGGATTTTTCGTCTCTTATGCTGTACACACATTCCCAGGTCCGTGCCACGGCTCTCGAAAACAGAACACAAACCTGCCAATTGATCTCCTCTATCTCAAGCGCGTCGTCACTAAACAAAAGCAACGTCCCTTCGCTTCGAAATTGAGGACGCCCCGTTAAGCACTCCGCCTGTCCAGGTCCTGGTCCGCTCGGATGCAAATCTTTCACAAACAAAATCGGCGAGATGCTGAACGGTCTAGACTCTTGCAAAAGCCTTGGATGCGATCTAGCGCAGTATGCACGACTCCTTTTTCTATTTCATAGATAACCTTTGCCTTAGAGAACTTGGGTGCGACTTTTTGACTAAATGCAGAAAGCACGGAGGCAAAGCTCCCCAAGCTGTAAAAGGCACCTCGTGAGACGGCTGCTGCTTGTGGACGTGTCTAAACCCCTTGCGCCTTTCACCCTCGCGTGTGGTTCCCTGAGCTCGGCTACTCAATAGCAGAGCAATGCGGTCGGCTAGTCCTATGTACGTGTTCATATCTGTAGATGGCTCATTTCCAACGTGGGACGAACTCAATCACCACACGATTCGCACAGCTGCACTCTGGCAAGGTGCTCCCTGCTGTTGTCGGGTAGTCTTGGATCTCCTGTGAGACACAACAAGACGGCTGCATAGGACGGGCTTCTTGGGTCCAATGACCCGACCCCCGCTCTCGAGACTTCAAAATTGCAGCTTTTTCTTTTGTTTCGCTTCCATTATGGATCATGCCTTCGCAACACCCCTTTATATGATTGGATTGGAGCCTGCCTCGCGGTAGAAGGTGAGCCTCCGGTCTGCGCCCGCTGTGCAGAAGCTCTCTGTATCGGCGCCTGGCCGCTCCGTCTTTGGAGGCAGCCACCTGACGCTCCACAGAGCGGACATTTCGGTCTCGCCATTGGTGGCTACACACGTCCCCAGCTCAATGTTCCACACGCGCACTTTCCCATCCATGTACCCGGCCAGCAGATACTCGCCCGACGCAGAGAAGTCCAGAGACATGACCCACACGGCTGAGCTAGATGTCGTGGACCCCGGCGGCGTGAGGTTGCCCACAGGCTCGCCGTGTTTCATGTCGTAGAGAGAAATCACGCCCGCGTCGCCGCCCGCGGCCAGCCGCTTGCCCAGCGGCGAGAAGGCCACTGCCCGCACCGGCTTGGCGAGGCCCGGAAGCGCGTATACCAGCTTGGACTGGTCGTTGTTGAACACGTTGACCGAGCCACTCTGGTACCCGGCGGCCGTGTACTTGCCGTCCTGGCTCAGGTCGACGGCCATGGCGAAGGTGCTGGTGGCACGGTTGTGCGCGCTGTACACGAGCAGGCGGGCGCCGGCCTGCAGATCCCAGACGCCGATGCGGCCGTCGTGGGTGGTGTAGGCCAGGTACTGCTCGTTTTTGCTGAGAGCGAGCGCCCAGGCGTCGGTCGTCTTCTCCGTCTTAACGTCCCCCACGAGGTCACTCGGCCGCAGCGTCGCGTCCAGCGTCCAGTCGCCCGCCTCGCTTTGCCGCCACACCTTCACTTCGCCACTAAAGCCAGCCGAGCAGGCTACCCGCCCAGGGCCGCCCTTTGCCGTCGCCACATGGTGGCAGCCGAGCTTGTGTGCGCCGTTGATGGACTGCGCCATGGAGAACTCGGGAGTGGCGGTGCTGTGGATGCGCAGGGTCGACGCGCCGGAGCCGGAGATGACGCCGGTCGGTGTCACGGCAATTGAGAAAATGTCCGTCTCGTGGGCTGAAGGAAGTGTTAGTTACAACGTTCTTCGAACATTGCTCAAGTTTGGGTTTCCTCTTGCTTGGCGGGGTTCAGCATACCATTGTCAACCGCCTTGGCGATATAATATTGTTTTGACTACGCGGGAAGAGTCAGCTTTGGGAACCATAGGACGGGAGTCGTTCGGGGACTTACCATCGCGGTGTTGAGCTGAGAAGGCGGCGGCGAAGGTATGGTTTGGCCGAGACGGCTGTCAAGATATTGCCTGCTGTCTGTTGTTCAGGTTTGGGCTTTGGAGCTTTTATCGTTCGGCGGCAGAAAATCCAATGTGGGGTAGGCGCCGCGAGCTCCTTCCGCGTTTGCGCTGCTCTCACAAGCAACTTACGCAGCTCCTTCCCAACCACCACAGCTCTTGGATGTTAAGGCGTAAATACTAATGTAATCCTTATCCGGCTTCTTGAGGTAAAAGTTTCAGAAAGGAAGGTGCACAAGTGATTCCTGGTTTACATGGAACAAGATCTTTTTGCGTTAGTCATCGCGCCCAGCACATTGCGCCTGCTACAACGCCGAACCAGCTTTGCAGCTGCCCACTAAAAGGGCACACGTATCGTCCAGTGATTGTCTTTTCATCTTAGTAACTTATGTACATGGGAGAGTATTCCTCTTTCTATCTCCTACAGTGTGCTCTTGTTTCTGTGTTTGAGCTGCTGCCCGCGTGACTCCGGATGTTTCCCTGCTTTGCTATGCAAAAGCAGTTTCTTTCCCCAACGTATAGTACAAGCTGCGGGATTCCCAACAAGGCAGTGTCGCCATTCATCCACCCAGATCCGATTGTATTCGTCTGAAGGGCCCTGCGACTGGTCTACCCAAAATAGACTGCTCTCTGGCGAATGCAGCTATATTGACTTCTTCATCATCTCTCGTATTGCTGGGAAACAATGTTAGCAAAAGGGCCTCACATAGGCAGCGGCACACCCAAGAGAGAGCCATGTTTCTTGACGCAAAACGAGTGTTCATATAGGAGCGGGGGGGACGTACACTCCATACAGTGTGGGCACAGATGGTGCATCCGCTTCGTCCGCCCGCAGGCCGGGCACTTGCACAGCGAGTTGACGTCTTTCAGTGCCTTGCCGGCCATTTGTCGGTGGCGCCTCTTCATGTGCGAGGTCTTCTTCTTGGGCACGGCGCGCAGGATCGACTCCCAGATGCCCTCGAGCAGGGACGGGATGGACGGCAGCGAGAGCCAGATGGCGGGCAGGAGAGGGGCGGCAGCCAGCTGGCGACCAAACAAAGAGGCGATGCGGAGCGTCCGTGATGGTATTAATGCGCTGGATGCGAGAGTAGATGTGATGGAGGCGGCGGCGGCGGCAGCGGTCGGCAGTGACGAGAGCCGGGGGAGAAGGGAGGCCGAGACGGCCGTCCGGAACGGGGCTGCAGCAGCGGCCATTGCAGCGACGGTTGGGACGGCAGGATACTCTCAGAAGGGCAAAAAAATAAGTCGTGCGGTGTTCGTCGGGTTGGGTTGTCTACCGGGGTCGTCGCGTGCTTTTGGAGATGACGATGATCCAAGATAAAGCTGCTTATTCCTTTTTCTCTATTTTTTTTTTGGCCTCGCCTGCTTTTTTTAATTACATTTTTTAATTCCCGGCCGCCTCTCTGCAAAACATGATCGCTTCTGGCTAGCGCATGCCTCCCCATGCTGTCCTGGCCTGGTGGGTCCGCTGGGACTGCCGGCTGCCCAATGGCGTCGGGCCAGGACACACGGACGCGCTTTGGGCCAATCAGCGGCGCCCAGCACTTTTCTTTCCCCTTTTCTACCCCTGTTCACGAAGGGAAAGAAGGCGGGAGACCACTTGGGTCGCTCCTGTGAATAGGGGAAGCCCAGAGGAAAAGGAAAGTGAGGGAGCAAATCTCCCCCCCTAATATAACGGAAGGTGCTACATACACCACAATTTGTTTCGCCAAATTTCCAATTCCCCCCCAAAACGAGAAACTCTATTTTGTTTCTTTCCTGTGACATCGCGACCAGCTTCCCATTGCTTCCATCGCCCGACCGTCTCGCACGTCTTTCTGCACACTCTCGAGAAACGTGTTCTCCCGCCCGCCAGCTCCAACACGCACGCTGACCTCTTTTCCTCGACGCTCCCTCCCCTACCGACACAATGGCGACCATGCCCCCTGCCACGATCTATCCTCAGAGCCATGTTGGTTTTGACAGCATCACGTCTCAGATCGAGCGCAAGCTCCTGAAGCGTGGTTTCCAGTTCAACGTTATCTGCGTTGGTAAGTTTCCCTTTGTTCTTTTCTTTGATGCTTCGTGCAATGCGGTGAGAGGCGGCCGCCGTTGGCATGCGTTGTCGCCCCCTTTTCCGACCGTCACGATGCTGTCCCGTTTCCAACCTCCCGTTCGTCTTTTTGTGTCCTTTTCCACTGTCGCTAACATCCCCAGGCCAAACTGGTCTTGGCAAGTCCACCCTGATCAACACCATCTTCTCCTCCCACCTGATGGAGTCCAAGGGCCGCCTGATGCCCGAGGAGACCATCCGCTCTACCACCGAGATCCACGCCGTGTCGCACATTATCGAGGAGAACGGCGTGCGGCTCCGCCTCAACATTGTCGACACCCCCGGCTACGGCGATCTGATTAACAACGACCGCTGCTGGGACCCCATCGTCAAGTACATCAAGGACCAGCACTCCGCCTACCTGCGCAAGGAGCTCACCGCCCAGCGCGAGCGCTACATCCAGGACACCCGCATCCACTGCTGCCTGTTTTTCATCCAGCCGTCGGGCCACTCGCTCAAGCCCATTGATATCGTCGTGCTGAAGAAGCTGTCCGACGTGGTCAACGTCGTGCCCGTCATTGCCAAGTCCGACTCCCTGACTCTGGAGGAGCGCCAGGAGTTCAAGGCCCGTATCAAGGAGGAGTTCGCTTTCCACAACCTCAAGATGTACCCGTACGACAACGACGAGTTCGACGAGGAGGAGGTTGCCGTCAACACGGAGATCAAGGTAAGCCGAACCCAGCTCCCTCCCCCCCTATGGCATGCGTCTCTAACAAGTGCCCCAGAGCTTGATCCCCTTCGCCGTCGTCGGCTCCGAGAAGTCCATCATCATCAACGGCAAGCAGGTCCCGGCACGCCAGAACCGGTGGGGCGTCATTAACGTTGAGGACGAGGACCACTGCGAGTTTGTGCATCTGCGCAACTTCCTGCTGCGCACCCACCTGCAGGACCTGATCGAGACCACGTCCCAGATCCACTACGAGACTTTCCGCGCCAAGCAGCTGCTGGCCCTGAAGGAGAGCAGTGCCCAGGGCGGTGGCCACGGCAGCCGGCCCATTAGCCCTGCGGCTGACCGTGAGCTGAGCCGCGGCTCGCAGCGGGTGACTTTGAACGGCTACTAAACTCGAGGTTGAGGCATCTCGCTTCTCTCTTGCTTAATTCCTTTTCATGATCATTTCTTTTTTTGCTTCAGCCTTTTGCTCTCATCATACCCCTGGCCCCCAACTCGACCGTTTGCTCGCCTCTCTCCACCTTTCACGATGAAGGACACGAGACGAGTCGTTCGTCTTGTCGGCCAAGACAATAATTCCACGACAAAAAAAAGGAGGACGAAGGTAGCGGGTGGATTGGGAAAAACAAAAGGGCACGTATTATTGTTTTTGGTGGACTGCCGGCTTTGGTTTTTAAGACGTGGTAGACGGCGCTGGCCATACCCTGCCGGCCATGGCTTTCGTTTGTGGTTTCTTCCCGCTGTATCTTCTTAATTGCTTCCCTTTTACCTTACGTACCAGCCCCATGTTGTTTTGTTGTGCACAGCCGACACTTCTTTACCACTTATTCTAGGCTAGACACAGCCCCAAAATATTTCTTTTAGTACCCTCCCGCCATGAGCTTAGTTGTTATTATTTTATTTCGCTGTTGCTCGAACTTTGTTTGCTCGTTATGTGTCTTGGTGTAGTGGACTTACTTGAACTGCGAATAGGGGTGCCCTAATTCCCATTCGTATATGCTAACATAATGGTCCACTAGGTAATCTTGTACACTCTAGACAACTTGCCAATTTTTGTCATAGAGAAATGTGTTTGGTATTGTCCATTCCTCCTATAGACGACCAGTTCTAGACTCATGCTACTCGAATTTTATATATCCCCAA
Organism: Sporothrix brunneoviolacea; assembly: GCA_021396205.1. Lineage (NCBI taxonomy): Eukaryota > Fungi > Ascomycota > Sordariomycetes > Ophiostomatales > Ophiostomataceae > Sporothrix > Sporothrix brunneoviolacea. Next base: position 47,269 of record WNYD01000165.1, read on the forward strand.
GAGACAGCTGACCCCATTTTGAATGGTTATCTTTCCTGTATATCACCGCTCCCTCTTGTCTATTATTCTTGCTCAATAAAAGAAAAGCAAAAGAGTGCCCTCTGCCTACTGCTGTGCCGGCGCCTCCTGGTAGATGTACGTCTCCAGCTCGTTGTATGCCCGCTCCAGGTCGTCGTTGACAATCACCTTGTCGTGCACGCCGGGCGTCTCGGCGTACTCGAGCTCGCGCTTGGCCTGCGCCAGGCGCTTCTGCACGCTCTCCTCGGTCTCGGTGCCGCGGCCGCGGAGGCGCTTCTCGAGGACCTCCACGGAGGGCGGCGCAATGAAGATGTAGCGGGCTTCCCAGCCGCTGCCGCGGGCGCGCTGCTCCTGGATCTGCTTGACGCCCTCCATCTCGATGTCGAGCACGACGACGCGGCCCTTGGCCGTCTGGTCCGCGACGGTCTGCTTGCTAGTGCCGTAGCGGTTGCCCCCGAACTGGGCGTGCTCGACGAAGGCGTCCTGGGCGATCAGCCCCTCGAACTCGGGCTTGGTGACGAAGTGGTAGTGCTCGCCGTGGTTCTCGCCGGCGCGGGGGCTGCGGGTGGTGTGGGAGACGGCTGCAGGCAATCGGGAAAAGCAAACGGCGTTAGCATATCAATTGTGGCTGTTTCTTCCTCGGTGGTAAACGAAAGGGCTGGACAGGAGCACATACACAGGCAGAAGGTGTCGGGGTGGCGGGCAAAGAGCATGTTGTACAGAGTGCCCTTGCCGACTGGAGACGGGGCGTTAGCTTAGCAAGGACAAAGAGACAACTGGGAGGAGAAAAGGGGGGGGGGATTGCACAACATACCTCCTGAAGGGCCGGAGATCACAATGGGGCGGCGGTCAGAGGGGGGTGCCATGGTGCCGAACCGCGCGAGACGAGAGTTGAGGCGGAAGTGAGCGAAACTGGGCGTTTGCGCCAGGCGAGAAGCAAGACGAAGCGTTCGTAGGGACGTGGTAGAAAAGCACGGCGGGCTCGCGGCCATAAAATAAAACAACAAAGTGGGTATATATAAGGAAAAGACGTGAGAAAACAGGCAGACAACGGAGGAGAGAGCAAGGCGGGCGCACAATCGCAAGAAAGGTGGTTAGGAGGCGGTGGAGATCCTTATTGCTAGCCAGGGCGGCGGAGGAGTGGCAGAAAAAAAGACGGCGGGGGAAGGTTGAGAGCAGAGGCGGTGAAGACGACTTACAGTGTAAGTACTCCGTAATACGACTACTCGTGGAGGAAGTGCTCAAGCGGTAAGAGTCACAAGCTAATCTAGGACGTGCCAACATGTCGATGCAGCCTTTGTTCTAAACCACCAGCTCTTCAACCAGAAATCTCTAAATGAATCCAGGAACTCGTATAATTGGCTGCTAGGACTGTCACTTTTTTTTTTTTCGATTGGCACTCGCTGAAAGGCCAAATGTGTCCTGCATTCTCTGCGTAATTGAGTCACGTGCTTTCCCGTAATTTTGGCGTTGCCCCGCCAGCCAAACTTGGGGGAGCCGTCCGCTGGCAGGACCCCCCGCCCGTTACTATTACAGCGTCATCCGCGGCGAAAGGATCACTGCGAAAGACTGTTCCACTTTCTACACCAGCTTTATCATTAACCGCTAGACGAACGCAGCAGGGCGAATACGCGCAAGATCAAGGAAGGCCTTCGAAGACGCTGATCGATCTGTCTTTTATTTCCATCCCCCCCCCCAGCGCCTCTCACTCTCCCACATCACAATGCCACCGACGACGAGAAAGGTCTCAGGCCATCGGGCGGCCGCCGGCAGCCGCCAGGCCACGCTCAGCTTCAACCACCGGGTGACCAAGGCCTCGGTGCCCAAGCAGTTGGCCAAGGAGGCAGCGCTGCTGGCGAAGAAGGCCGAGCCGGAGGAGAAGAAGGCGGAGACCGAGGACAAGACGGCGAAAGCCGAGGAGGTGGAGGAGGACAAGCGGGCCACAAAAGAGGAGAAGGAGGAAGCGCATGACGACGAGGACGAAGAAGAGCAAGATGCAGAGCCACAAGAAGCGACAGAAGCACCTCCCTCGATTGCTCGTCCCGAGGCCGAGATCGAGGCCGACGCCGTCACGGACGCCCAGATCCGCCGGTACTGGCGGTCCATCGAGGCCCAGAGCATGACCCGGCGGGTGCACCAGGAGGATCTGGATCTGGGCGAGAAGGTGCTGCGGCACTTTGACGTCAGCTCGCAGTTCGGGGTAAGTCCTGTCCTTTTTGCACTGCCTGTATTTTTGCCTATCTAGTCTTGCATACCGAATCTTTCTTCGTTCTAACCTACGAGCAGCCCTGCGTGGGCATCACGCGGAAGAAGAGGTGGTTGCGGGCACAGCGCCTCGGCCTGGCGCCGCCTATCGAAGTCCTCGCCGTGATGCTGCAGGAGGAGGCCAAAGGCATCCAGGGTGTGGAGCGGTCGTCGTTTGACGACATCATGAACACGACCGTGGTGACATAGGAGAGGGCAAGGCGGTGGGTTGGGCGGTGATGACACGGGATAGGTTAAAAGGAAGACGAAGCTATGGAATTGCCTTCGGCGCAAAGTGTATAATTATGTTTATTGTCATCTGTTTTCATGCGGGTATTGGTTTCGTTTCATTTTGTTCTGGAATCTTGCGAAATACGGCAGCTTCTGTTTTATCTATGGGAAGAAAACCTCTATCATGGTATCGACAAGTAACGAGAAGGGGAACAATAAAGAGAAAAATAAAGCAAAAAGAAAAAAAGCAGATCCAAAGGTTTCAGTACCATATGCTCCTCGTCCGGTGGTGTGGCGTCTCGTCCGTGCCGGCCGCCTCTATCTCCTTCATCGTATCGTACAGAAAGAAGTCGATCAGGATGGCGTTGATCTTGGCCTCGGGATGCTTGTTCAGGATTTCCCGCCGGATCAACTCCACGCACCAAATGCTGCAGGCTGTGCATATGTTAGTGGGCGGGAGGCGAGACGGACAAGAAAGGGAAAACCCCAAGATTATTGCTGTTTCGGCTAGAAGAACCAACTCACCTCGTAGCTGCATCTCCCAGTTGCTGCCGCTCTCAATCGCCCTCTTCTTCTGGATCGCCGTCAGCAGCGGCGGGCTGTAGTACAGGCAGCCCATCGACTGCAGGATCTGCGGCACCCGGTAGTCCGCAAACATGGTCAGCTTGTCGATGTCCCGGAACTCGCCGTAGCCCGCACCCCCGAAGCAAGCCCACAGTTCGGCCACGAGGATCTGCGCACGCTTGAGAAACCGGACGGGCTTCTTGCGGTGCTCGTAGGGGAACTCGTCGCGGAAGCAGGAGAAGTCGCGCGCCAGCAGGTTCACCAGCTTGGTGGCGGAGCCCTTGGCGGCCTTGACGACGTTGACAAAGCTGCAGTCGTACTTTTCGTAGAGCACGCGGCCAGCCTCGCGGAGGCACTCGAGCCGCTCGACCAGCAGCGGCATCTCCTCGTCGGAGGTGGACCGGAAGACCTTGCGCATGAGGTCCATGTCGCACTCGTCCTCGCTTTGCCAGAAGTCGGAGGACGTGATGGGGATGTCTGAGAGGGATTCGTATGAGCATCTTTCTCTCTTTCTCTCTCTCTCTCTCTCTCTCTCTCTCTCTCTCTCTCTTTCTCTCTCTCTCTCTCTCTCTCTCCCTCCCTCCGCCGTTGCTTACCTTCTTCAAGTGCCCGCTGGAGGGCAGCCACCAGACTCCAGTAGCCCGTCCACTTCTTCCCGCGGTACTCGATGCCGAAGCGGTCGGCCTCGGTCCGCTCGGACCAAAAGGAGAAGTTCAGCAGGTCCATCGTGAAGATAAAGGCCACCGTGCTCTCGTCGCGCGCCTTGGGGTGCAGCTCGTGCTCCGCCCACGTGGACGCCGAGTAGTCCTTCAGCTGCATGCGGCTGTGGATGGCCTCGGCGGCGTTCTTGCAGGACCGCATGTCCAGGGCCACGTCGATGGCGTTGTCGCAGACGAGCTCGGCGCCCTCGAGCACGCCCGTGTCCGCATCCTCATCGACGGTCACCTTGCCGAAGAAGTGCTGGCGCAGGAGCTCCAGGAGCTCGGGGTCGGCCTCGTCGTCAGACATTCTGGGCTCTGTCAGCACGGCAGGATCAAAGATAAGGCTGTTCTGGATTTTATTGCGTCTGTTTTTATTCTCTCGTTTATCTCACCGAGACTTCACTGTGCCTTCAAATTTCGATGACTCCCGCCGGTTGTGATGTGAAATTCCGAGCAGCCATACAAATCAGGCAGCACCGCAAGAGTGTAGCAAAAACTTACATAAATTCGAGGGCCAGGCAGAGAGCATGCCAATTGGGCCTTTCTTTCAACAAGCAGCTCTCCCTGCACACTCCGTCGTCTAGATCTTTCAAGGGGCGGCTCCTGTTTTCTGATGAAAAGAGTCCCCGAGCGGCAGGCGCACCACTTTTTCCACCGTGGCAGCTGGCAACCTGGCTAGCGGGCCGGCAGTCGTCCTGGGACCCACGGAGCCAAATGGGTGAATGCGCCCACATCAGCCAGTCAGGCTACGCCACCCGCAAGGTCGCGCCGCGGGCGCTTCCAACAATGCCATTGCCCTCGCCATAGTATTATAGCGTGTTCGGTCCAGTAGTTCAGTTTCGATGAAAGCTACTCGCGACAGCGCCTTCACTTTTGCCTCAACATCTCTGTTTTATTTCCGTGTGCTGTTTTTTTTTTCGTCTTCTTGTCCCTCCCTTGGCCGGCCCTCTTTTCTTCGGTTATTTCTTCTGTATCTTGCTTATTTCATCTTCCACCTTGCGTCGTATTTTCTGTACTATTCATTGACCGGTCTGCTACGCTCCTTTGGACGCCTGTCGCATCGAATTTCCATCTTTTCTCTCGCCACTTTTTTCTTCTTTCCCAGCTCAGCTCGTCCGCCTCCGCCCTCCTATCAGCCTCGCCGGCAGCATACTCCTACAAGTATCCAGCCATAGGCGGTAGAAGACAACGGATCATGGCTACGGAAGCAGGGCCGGTTGCGCCAGAGGTCACGCCGCTGGTGAGGAAGACGGCAACAACACCAGATCCGACACGAACCAATCCCAAACGCGACGTCCACAATCTACATACGCTGGGTCCGGCACTAAACGCGGTTGTGAAGCAGGTATGTTTGGAGGCGGCGGGGAAGAAGCGATTGGGAGATGGACGGGCTTGGCTTCGTGACTGCCTTGGGACCGTTGTGCGGTGTCCTGTCTCATGGTGATCGCGCGAGTATCAGACGAGCATGGCCTTCGTTCTAACGCTTCTTGTTCTTCCAGGCTCGAGTCCTCCTAGTCGGCGCCGGTGGCATCGGCTGCGAGCTGCTCAAGACCCTCGTCCTCGCCGGCTTCGGCGAAGTCCACATTGTCGACCTCGACACCATCGACCTCAGCAACCTGAACCGACAGTTCCTCTTCCGCCACGAGCACATCAAGAAGTCCAAGGCGCTGGTCGCGCGCGATGCGGCCCAGCGCTTCAACCCCCTCGTCAAGCTGGTCGCGCACCATGCCAACATCAAAGACGAGACCTTTGACGTCGCCTTCTTCCGCGGCTTTCGCGTCGTCTTCAACGCCCTCGACAACCTCGACGCGCGCCGGCACGTCAACCGCATGTGCCTCGCCGCCGGCGTGACTCTGATCGAGAGCGGGACGACGGGCTTCAACGGCCAGGTCCAGGTCATTAAGCGGGGCTACACGGCCTGCTACGACTGCAGCCCCAAGGAGGCGCCCAAGTCGTTCCCCGTCTGCACCATCCGCAGCACGCCCAGCCAGCCCATCCACTGCATCGTGTGGGGCAAGAGCTACCTGCTCAACGAGATGTTCGGCGACAGCGAGGACGAGTCGGCGTTTGACCACTCCGACGACGCCCAGAACGCCGCCGAGATCGCCGAGCTGAAGAAGGAGTCGCAGGCCCTCAAGGCTATCCGCCAGGCCATCGGCACGCCCCAGTTCGCGCAGATGCTCTTCGACAAGGTCTTTAGCGCGGACATTGTGCGCCTGCAATCGATGGAGGACATGTGGCGGACGCGCGCGCCGCCCGAGGCCCTCTCGTACGAATATGTCATGGGACGCGTCAACGCTGCAACTCCCGCCGATGCGGCGGATGCCGCGGCCAGAAAAGAGGAGCTCCTCCGCGGCGGCCAGAAGGTCTGGACGCTCGAGGAGAGCGTCGTGGTGCTCAACGACAGCATTGAGCGGCTCAGCCGGCGCGTCGCCGCCGCCAAGGCGTCGGGCGAGGGCACCGAGGCGGCCATCATCGAGTTTGACAAGGACGACATCGACACGCTGGACTTCGTGGCCGCCAGCGCCAACATTCGGTCGACGCTGTTTGGCATCGAGCGCAAGTCGCGCTTCGACATCAAGCAGATGGCTGGCAACATCATCCCGGCGATTGCGACTACGAACGCCATTGTGGCCGGCCTGTGTGTGCTTCAGTCGTTCAAGGTGCTTAGAGGGCAGTACGAATCCGTAAAAGAGGTGAGCTTTTCTTCTTCTTTTTTTTGTGTAGTTTTACCTATGCATCATCCCTTTTAGACGGGACACACTGACATGACAACAAAGGTTTTCTTGACTCCAAACGCCACCGATCACCTTCTCGCTTCAGATCATCCTCGCAAACCAAACCCCGAGTGCCCTGTCTGCAGCTCCTACCAGACCAGCGTCCGCGTTGATTTTGCAAAGGCCACGCTCAGGGACATTGTCGAAGACTTCGTCCAGAAGGAGCTCAAGTTTGGCGAAGACAGGGAGTTTGTCGTCAACAACGATGTTGGTATTTTGTACGATGTCGAGGAGACGGACAACCTCGACAAGAAGCTCTCTGAACTCGGTGAGTCTTTCTTCTTTCCCTTCTTTTCTGCCTTTGCTGTCCCATTTTTCCCTAACTAACTTCGTAATGTAAGGTATCCGTCACGGCAACTTCCTCACAGTGATCGATGAAGACGATGAAGCGCCCTTTGTCAACATCGTCATCAACATCGAGGACGCGTAAGTTGCTCTCCTTTGCGTCGTCTTTCCCATGTCGTCCCATATGGCAGCCTTCAACTAACGCTTTCTACAGAAAGGAGTCTCTCGGTGACAAGTCCTTCGTTGCCGTCTCTCTCGCTGAGACGCATTCCGACAAGACGCCAAAGATTCGCAAGAAGGCCAAGAAGGCAGCAGACAAGCCAGTCTCCGAGACTAATGGTGTCGCGAAGCAGCCGGTGACCGTGGACGACGATGACGACCTCATCATTCCGGAGGTCCAGCTGACCAAGCGGCCACGCGAACGCGAAGACGACAGCAGTGAACCAGCAGCAAAGAGGGCCAGGATCGCAGAACCAGCAGGTGCTCCGTCAGCTCCGAGTGTGTCCGGTGGCAATGCTGGTATTGCCGTTGATGCTACCGCAGGCCCCTCCGGTGGCTCGATTGTCATAGATGATTGATCGGCCGTGGCGGTGGAAAAATCGCCAGCGGGCTGAGACGTGCAGCGATTGTATGGCCAACCGCGGACATGATTATACCCCATGCGACCCCCTCTGAGCAGCGATATCGACGTCGACGCGCCGAGTGGCCTGCTGCCCCCCCTAGCATATTATATTTTCCGAGGCCACATAACCTCCCTTGCTCACGCCGCGGCACTCAGACCTCCATCGAGGTTGATTACGCAGTTGTTTGCATAGTCGTTCTTTGCAAGAAACAAGGCGGCGTCCGCCACTTCATCGGGCGTGCCCAACCGCTTCACGGGGATGCGGTTGATAGTTTCGGTGAGTTGCTGTTCTGGCAAGCCTAAACGATAGAGAAAGCGAGAACATGAGAAACCCCATGTCATTTGTATTGTTAGCCTAATCTTTGTTTCTTGTCTACCTCGGCCGCGGATCGGAAGGTTTAGAACCCCCGTCGTGCGATTCTGTATTGATAATGGTTTTGTCTTTTGTTTTGGTATCACAGCCACAACAAGGGTAATGATGGCGGTAGGCTGTTTTTTGTTTGTTTGTTTTTTGAACAAGGGGGCGACGGGCAGGAAAATAAAGCATGGAAAGGGTAACAAGAAAACCAAAGGGAGAAATCAAAGGACAGCGAGGAGACAAAAGGATCTGTTGTGAAGGCAGAGAAAAGGTGTGTGTGTGTGTAAAACAAAACAACAGAATTAAAGGAAGAAGAAAAGAAATGAAGACTTGAAAAACTCACTCGCTATCATATCGGTCTGGATGTAGCCCGGGAGGATAACATTGGCGCGGATCCGTCGGGCTCCGCCCTCCTCGGCCAGGGCGCGCGTGAGGCCGACCACACCGGCCTTGGATGCCGCATAGACTGTGGCCCCGTAGCCGCCGCGGACGGCCAGCAGGCTGCCGATGTTGATGATGCAGCGGTCTGTGCTGCGGTTCTTCAGCCACGCCCGCAGCGCCGCCCGGCAGCCCGAGATCGTGCCGTACAGATTCACATCCAGCACGTCGCGGATCTCGGCGGGCGTCATGCGTGCCAGCACGGTGCTGTGCGTCACGCCGGCGGCGTTGACCAACAGGTGGACGTCAGGCTACTGCAGGGTCAGTGGAAGACCAGGCGTGGTTACTCGGAAAGGAGGGATGAGAGCCCACCGTAGTCACAAACAGCGCCCCCCACAGGCTCGGGTCGCGCACGTCGCCTGCCATGTACCGGTGCATGGCCGCAGGGCTGTCTGGTCTGCCCGCTGGCGCGCCCACCGGACCAGCCGCTGCTTTCAATGGCGGCGGCGGCGGCAGGGCGGCGACGGCACGCTGCAGCGCAGACTCGTCGCGCCCGACCAGCGTGCATGAGACGCCCTCCAGGGCCAGGCGGCAGGCCACGGCCCATCCGATGCCCCGGCTGCCGCCCGTCACAATGGCCGACTTGCCAGCCAGCGTAGCCGGCCGCCGGGGCATAGGCAAGGGGCGCGGCTTGTCAGCACTCTTGCCGCCGATTGGTGCAATGGCAATGCCACTCGTGTTGATGCGGCGGGTCTGCGCGCGGTCCATGGCAGAGCGCAGCCGCGTCGCGGCCAGCCGTGGCCGCATATTCCATCTCATGTTTCTTAGCTTTTTACAAATCGAGCATTGGTGGTCGCGCTTCTTTGTTCGTAGCCGGCACGGTCGTCAGAAGCCAAGATATCTTTACCTCACTTTTTCGCCGGTTGTTGGAGCTCTCCAACGGCCCAAAATCTCGAGCTTTCTATTGGCTAGTTCTTCTGGCCAGCGGCCCGCCAGCAAGCCTCGTTCTCGCCGCCTGTTCTCGTTCGTCGCGCCTTCCCTCCCAGAGCGTGGGGCAGCTCACACAGTGCGCTAGGGCCGCGTCCCCCTTTTTTGCCCTCGCACTCGTACGCAGATGCACTTGAAAGGGGGGGGTTTTTCTCCTTTGCTGGGGGCCTATCGGCACATTGCCCGCCAATGAGATAGCACCAACAGCGCGTCCTGTGGCCAACAGCACACCACAAAATCCGACGTCTCACGTCTGCACATGCGAATTGGCATCCGTCCTGCGTATCTATCTCACTGTGTTGATTCTGTGTCCTCTCCGCCATTTCTACCCCCCTTTCTCCAGCAAGCTGGCAGGAGCCTCCCTTCGTCCTTCCCTTCGTCGCATCTTTGGGCTATTCTTTTTTGGTCCGGTTTCTTTTTGCATCGTACCTTCTGTCTCGGTTGGTCTTGCCTACCTGTGCGGCTCCTTCCGTCCTCCGCACGTCTTGCATCGCTCCTCCCGTCGCAAAAGTTCCTCAGCGAGTCGACCACCGGGGGGTGTTTCAACCCACACACGTTGCATCTCGCAAACGACAGTGCACGCCTGCAAGAAGGCCAATGGCCTGACGGGTCATATTTGCTACCCCGGAATTCCGCCTCGAACCAGTTCGCCGATTTCACGGATCCCACCTCGGCGCTTTTCTCATTTTTTTCGCGATAGCCACGTTATCGACGGCCGGATCCATCCATATCGTCGACAACGAAACGAGGCTGCCCAGACTTCCGCCTCTCGCCTCTCTACTCCTCCCATCTCCCGCCTCTCTAGATGTCGAGACACCGGCCGCCGGCGTCTTCGCCTGCCGACTCGGCCTCCGCCGATCCTAGCGACCGGGGCAGCAGTACCGACACCACGCCCTTCCCCACACTCTCGCTCTCTCAGCCACCGTCACCGGCGCCGCAAGCGAGCGGCCCAACAACAGCACACAATGGCGCAGGGCGCGGCGGCGCGGCGGCCGGCATCCCGACGATCACCGTTGCGTCCGAGACACCCAGAGGCGGCGAGAAAGGCGGCGACGTGGTGGACGCCGGGCTGAGGAGTCTAGGCCACTGTGAGTGGTATTGGGCCATACGACACAAAACGAGGGGAGATCACATCGTGCTGACTGTCAATGTCTAGATAAGCGCGCCATGCCGCGGTGGCGGTACCGGTTGCGCGAGCGGCTGCTGCCCCTGGTCCGCTGGGAGACGCCGTACCTGGCCTACTTCCAGAACAAGATGCGCTCGCCTGCGCTCGACAGCTACTTTGCCATCACCGCCAACCTGGGCACGCACACGTTCTTCATGATCGGGCTACCCATGCTGTTCTGGTTTGACTACCAGAACTTTGGAAAGGGGTATGTGGTGTTTTTTTTTCTTTTTTCGCCGGCGGCTTTCCTTGTGCATGGAATAGGAATCGACGTGGAAAGGGACCGGGGCAGACCCGATTTGAGCTACGTGCTAACTACCCCCTCCCCCCTCCAGGCTCGTCCACATCCTCGCCTCCGGCGTCTTCTTCAGCGGCTTCATCAAAGACATGCTATCGCTACCCCGGCCGCTCTCGCCCCCCCTCCACCGCATCACCATGTCCGATTCAGTGGCGCTCGAGTACGGCTTTCCCTCCACCCATTCCACAAACGCCGTGTCTGTCGCCGTCTATGCCGTTCTGCAACTCGGCGTCTCGGACTTCTCGCCTACCACGAAGCTCTTCCTCGAGTACCTGGGATACTTCTACGCCCTCTCCATCATTGTCGGCCGCCTGTACTGCGGCATGCACGGCTTTTTCGACGTGATCATTGGCAGCCTCCTCGGTGCCGTCCTCAGCTGGATCGAGTTTTACTGGATGCCCTCGCTGGACCTGTACATGCTCCAGAGTTCCTGGTGGGCGCCGCTGACCGCGGCCCTGGTCATCATCGTGCTCGTGCGCATCCACCCGGAGCCGGCCGACGACTGTCCCTGCTTTGACGACTCGATCGCTTTTGCGGGCGTCGTGATCGGCGTCGAGATCGGCACGTGGCACCTGTCCCGGCTGCGCGGCGTTCTCGCGCTGCTCCCCGGCGGCATCGCCTCGCCGAGCCTGCCCGTCGCGATTGCGCGCACCGTGTTCGGCGTGCTCGTCGTGTTTGCGTGGCGCGAGGTCATGAAGCCCACCCTGCTCAAGGTCCTGCCGCACCTCTTCCGCATCATCGAGACCCACGGCCTGAACCTGCCGCGCCGCTTCTTCGTGCAGGCCAGCGAGTACGGCAACATTCCCGAGGTGCTGCGGCTGCGCACCGACAACGTCATTCCCAGCGTCAGCGACATTCCCATCATCGTGCGCAACATCCGCAACGCGCGGCGCGGCCGGTCGGTCAGCATCGGCCCGCAGAGCGCCGCCGATGCGTACGAGACGCTGGCCTACCGCGAGCGGCGCCGGCGCGAGAGCATCGGCAGCCAGGGCAGCGTGCGCAGCAAGAGCAGCTTCTACGATCTGCGCGGCGAGAAAGCGGAGGCGGCAAACGGGGCGCCCCTGGGTTCCGCCGGTGCCGGCTCCAATGCGGCAAACGATCGCGAAGGCAAGGGCTCGACGGCGTCGGGCGTGCAGAAGAACTCGCTGGCCCAGTTTGAGGAGATGATGGGCCAGGGAACCGTCGTCGAGGTGCCGCCGCACCCGTCTTCCGCCTCGCCGCGGTTAGGCGTGGCTGCCGGAGGCGGCGCAGACGACGGTTTGGAAGCCGAGGAGCCGGAGCTGTTTGTGGGCCGGCAGGACGAGCTGGGCGAGAGGGAGATGTTTGAGAAGCTGGTGAAGCCGCGTGTGCGGTACGACGTGGAGGTGGTGACGAAGCTGATCGTCTACGCAGGTAAGCTTGTTTTGTTCTTTTTTTTTCGGTTGGCGCCAATATGCCATACCCTCTCGTCCGCTACACCGGTTCTTAATGCTAACCCTTGCAGGAATTGGATGGCTGGCGGTAGAGATTATCCCGGTCGTGTTTGAGCTCATTGGATTAGGGTCATGAAAAGGGAAATCATGAGATTTGAAATTAGTCTCTATTTATTGATCTTGGTGTTTACTTTTCTCTGTTTGTTCATATTCTTTTCCCTCTCCTATTTTGTCGAGAGTTTCGTGCAACGGTGTTATATATAAAGATGTACATGTAGTGATGCGGCTAAGGACTTTTCAAACGCTTATCATTGCGTCTTTTGCTTCTATGTCGTTTGTCTTTTTTGTTATTTTGCTCTTTTGCCTACTTTCGTCCTGCAGCTGTCACTGTTACATCTTGTGTGACCGTCTCATCATGTGTCTAGAAGTCACTTATTCGTTTCGTCCCACATCCCCGTCAGCGTCTCTTGGGAGAATCACATACCGTCTTCGTTATCATCTTTATTTCTCTTTGATCACTTCCCGCAAAGGCATAAATTACATTTTATGACGTCGATTTCTTTTTTATGTTGTTAAGCTCCGCCGGTCTGTCCTTTTGTTAACAATTAGAATAGAAAAAGGATAGAATACAGACGACATATTGCTGCCTGGGTTTTGCATTTTCGTACGGGGATGCGCTGCGATGAATACGATTTTCTTGTCATATGCCCACGAAAACTAGAACATAGAAGAAACGAAAAGAAGGTATGAAAAGCAAACACTCCTCCACGCCCCGTGCTCACGGCGGGTGGAACAAAGTGAGGCTCCGTAGACTTAGTAATTTTTTGCGGACGGACAAATATTAGTCAGCATCACGACGATACCTAACGGCGTCCGTCCAAATCGAGAAGAAAGCAAAAGAAAGGAAGAGACGACCACGCATCCCTGTATTTTTTTTTTCTGGGCGATTCTTAGTGGAGATTTCTGAAATAAAAAGAAAAGAAAAGGAAAAAAGCCCGGTTCTATTGAAGCTGCCATTGCCTGCCGTGATTTTTTGTCTGTTTGTTTTGTTAACCCCTATTTCTCAAGTACCCGACGTCTCTTCCTCGTTCTACGATGAATAGGAAACAGCGCTTTTGCAGTTTTGATTTTTAGAGCCCCAAAACCATGGCCATAGTGTGCGTGCAGAAAATGTACTTAATGTGTGCTTTTAACAGCGACCATATGAGGAGCTAATGACGAAGGCCTGCTCTCTTCGCAATAACGCCCCTCTCAATGTTCCAAAAACAAATCGCAAAAACAAAATAAAAAAGGCGTCCTCCTTTTACGTAGTATGACTACTTCCAGTAGAGGAAGGGATGTTTTCCCACACGATGGAGGAAATAATCACGAGGTTCCTTCTGCGGTTTCTGCCTGCCCTCTCGTAACAATTATTCCCAACGGTCGATCGTGAGTTTCACCCCTTTCTTTAGAATATTCGATTTGAACATCGGAGGCATCCAATTAGGACTTAATGCAAGCACGCCCGCCTCCTTTTCTAGAAGCATCCCTTCGCCTGGGAAACGAACACCTGCCCCCTCCCCACCGATTGCCTCGTCATCGGTGTAGTCATGATCATCGGCATCTTCGAGATCACGGGTCAAAATTAAGGTTCAGTCAAGTCACGAGTTACGGACGCAGTAGATTTCAAAGAGTATAAAAGAAGCTCGCCTTCTTCATTCTGGTCACTCTTTTTTTGTTCTTTCCTTCATCCCACGACACGTTTTTCTGCATCCACACAGTACTCCTGCGAACTCATCCACACAACTCTGAGAACTTGTCCACACAACACTTTCGCAAACTTATCTACACAGCTCCAAGAAAAAAAACTCAATAACGCTTATTGCCAACACTTTAATCAGACAGTCACCATATCAACTGCCAATCATGGGTTCAGTGACTGGTGCCCAGTGGCGCCTGGCCAACGGCCACAGCGCTTTTACTTTGGGTAATTCGGCGGCTCCCGACAATGCTGCTGGAGCCGGCGGCAGAACCACCGAAACGGACTCGGGCATCCAAGGTCTTAGAAACGGCGAGTTTCTGTATGTCATCACAATTGCGCCCAAGTCTGGTTCCAGATGGCGTGGCCGCGGAAAGAATCAAAGCAGCCCCAGCAACCAGAATGAGAGCAACACGAATGAGAGTATCAAGAATGAGAGCGATAAGAATAATGAGAGCAGCCAACTCGACAATAGCAGCAGTAGCCTTAATGCGCAGACTTCTGACAACTGGCGGGACAGAAATGGCCGTGGTGATCGCTCTGCCAACAACCGGCGAGACTTGGAGACTTTCCGTGCTTCTCGTGGCGGTCGTGACAGCTATGGCTCTCGCGGCCGCCGCCGCGCTCAGCCTGAGCCTGAGCCTGAGCCCGAGCCTTATACAAAGACCTACCCGGCCTTGGCGGCTATCGCGCCTCCGCCGGCCACAACTTCCAAACCCAGAACTATTACTGCCCCTATTGTCATGAACGAAATTAAGGCCAAGCGCAAAGAGTTTCAGGCCGGGGTCACGAAGAGGGTGATGGAAGAAATGGGCATTGTGCTCGAAAAGCCATGCAAGTGCCAAGAAACGGAGAACAAGGAAGATTCCGATGGCCAAGATGCCAAAGACGCAGTGGTCTGCACCTGTCAAGCTTCGGCCAAGGACAAGACCACCGACGAGAAGCCAGAGAATAAGAAGAAGACATTTGCCAAGAAGAATGCGGCCGGGGCCAACACGGCCGAGACCACAGATGCAAAGCCCCAGGCTGAAGTAAAGGAAGCCGCCACCCACCCCACCCCCGAGGCCACTACTGAGCCCGCTGCTGAGACAGCTACTGAACCTGCTGCTGAGCCTGCTCCTGACGCTGAAGAAAAGGCGGTGCAGGCGAAGCCGCTGACCATCCCGGACGTCCACGAGATTGAGACATCGACCAAGGACGGAGAAACGGCCCCGCAGCACTTGAGCGGCCCTTTGACTCGGGAAAAGAAGGCCCTTCTGTCCCAGAAGATCTCGTTCACCTGCGAAGATGCATATACTGAGGAGGATGCCTCCGCTGCTCCGGCTGCTGATGCAAAAGCCACCCCGGCAGCTACGATCAAGGAAACCACTCCGGCCCCTCCCGTACTCATGAAGAGTTTTGCGGCGACGCTCGCAGCCGCCAAGTCGCCTGTCATTCCGGCTCTTCCAGTTAAGCCGTCTGTGCGGGCTAGGCCAGTTGAGCCAGTTGAGCTTGATGAGCGTGATGAGCTTGATGAGCTTGATGAGCTTGATGAGCTTGATGAGCTAGATATTTGAGGAGCTAGATAAGCCAGTTGAGCTGGCGGAAAAGACAACAACGAACAAAATCAATAAAACAAGAAGATCGACCTCCGCGCAGTAGGATAGGATGTCCTGCGGGGGAAAGGCTTGCTGGTCGGTGTATAACGGAGGACTTTGGATAGTGTTTTCCTCCAGGCGTGACGATTATTATTATTTTGGAGTGTTTTTCTTGAACGCACTTCTCATGTACAACATTCGACATTTTGTTTTTTTTCCCCACACATGTTCACCAAATGACCCTTTATATATTGCACGACTTCCCTTGGGTCTTGATTCAGGAGTTTCTGTCTCCCAGATTGTTTTAATTAGACTGAATAGCTCAAGAAACCTTCATAAAATAAATCGTGATGTGCGATGCTCTTTTTCGTATTCTTTGTGTCTCTGCAAATCCTGTCGAATCCCGTATCGTCATTATTTATTTCATTGATGTAATTTCATTGATGCGGATGAAACTAATCCCTGCGACGAACAGCTGGGGGTTCCTCACACAGCGATTTGAGGCCATCGTACTTTGGCGACCTCCATACTTCCGGAAACATAGTTCCCAAAGGGAATTGATAGATATTATGTGATGCACCACGTGCAATAACGGTGGCTTTTCCAGTAATCATGAAGCTTTCACATGGAAAGCCTGTGAGGGTAGTCTGAATTCGAGCAGAAGAGTCCTTTTCATCGTCACAATACAGCGTTCTTGCCTTTAGAAGACTTGTAAGTCCATCAGCAGCAGTCTAAAACCATCCAATGATGAGGTGAGATGGACGTTATTTTTACCCACACTACGAGACTGTGCCGGGCCAGTCCAGTGAGTCGTTCGCTTTGTGGCGTGTGGTATTAGCCGCTGCCGCTGCCGTTGTCTGTATTTATGTATATACAGTTTGGCCTGGCCTTGTTCGTTCTGTGCTGCGCCGTTTGTCACCTGCATCTTTGCTTTCCCGTACTTCAGCCTCTCCGATTTACCAATAGTTCTTTTTCTTTCCCTCTGTCATCTGTGCGTAACAGAGGCGCGCCGTCGCACGACACTTTTTTTTGTGACGAGATTTTAAGATTTCAGGGAGGTTTCTTCCTTCGCGCCCTTTTCCAAACCAGCAAAGCTGTCTCTAGCGACGCACTACGTATGGCCTGGAGAGGCAAAGCTGGTTGTGGGGACAGGCTAGGCGCAAGAAACGTTCAGCAGAAAGAGGGCCGAGCAGCCGAGAAAAGGCACATTGGGAGGAAGAGAGTGCGCCGCCGCCGTTTTGGACAACGACTCGCAGGAAATGAGAAAAATAAAAGGGGAGTAAGAAAACAAGGAAATGGAAACGTTGACGGACCAGTAGGGCTCGGGCTAAAAGGCTTGGCTGTCCTTGGCTCCTTAAAAATAGTCCAGTAGAAAGGGGCAGCTAAGGATGCTAAAACGCAGCAAAGGAGGAGGAAGAGGTCATTAGTGGCCAGAGCAAAATACTCGTAGAAAGAGAGAATGATAGAGGGAATACTCCGTAAGGGAATAAGGGAACGAGGAGAAGGGGAGAAGGTTGGCCGTGTTGCAGGCTGGTTCTCAACCCCTGCCTGCTCTCAACTGTGCAGCCCGTTTCGGGAGTGAAAAGAAAGAGAGGCAGAAAAAGAAGAGACAGGAGGAAGAGAGATTGTCGAGCAGCAATAGGGTGGAAGCATGGGGTAGGATCGGGACTTGGCACTGGGCAGTGTTTCCAAATCCACCTCGTCTCGCGTTTTGTCTCCCTTTTCTACCTCTTTTTCTTCGCTCTCATCTTTTCTCTCTTTCCTCGTATCCAACGCTCTCCCACACCTGATGCCACCAGATCCGTCAACCTGTTTAGCCCTACGAGTACGAGCACGGAGTACACTGCCCTGCGAGTATTACGAGGTTGTCAGCTCGGCCTGCCCTCCATCTTCTCTTCGCGCCGGGTGCCCGCACGGATGTGTCGCCACGGTTCGGATCCAGACCCCTGTCTCAACATCGCATCCTTCCGCAGGCCTAAAATCCCAGCAGAGGGCCGTTTTACAGGCTCGACGGCGAGGCTCAGTCGTGGCTCAGTCGACGTCGCCCTGCGTCTTCGGTTGCGAAATGCAGCAGCATTCCCTGTTTCTCCACTCCTCTTCACTTTCCCCAGTCTCTCTCTCTCTCTCTCTCTCTCTCTCTCTCTTGATCAAGCCCTGGTTTTAGTTTTCCGTAGTGCTGTTTTTTTATGGGGAAAGTCCTTGTTTCTTGTATCTTATTTTAACCATCTTTCCATCTTCGCCGCGCCCAAAGTAGTAATACAAGGCGCTGCCAATCAACCACTCCTTTCCACGGGGTAATACCACGGAGTACAGCATCGCGTCTGGAACTCCCCGTCGCAGAGCGGGTGCATAGAGGCTACCGGGGACGATGATCCCTGTCCATCCTAGGATGCGAATCCTGTTGCGAGACGGAGGCCCGCAAGACCGTTTTGACAGGCCACGAGCGAACCAGACAGGGCCATGGCCGCCCATCCCGCGCAAATGGTGGGAAGAGCGTCCGCACTGGCTGCAACCCGTTTTTGCTGATGTTGATCTTCCCAGTCCGCCCGGCTTGGTATTTACGTACTCGTACAGTTGTCTCCAGGCGTGCAACATCGCACGGCTTGCTCAAGACGGTTTCCGCCTTTCCTGTTCTGCCTCTTTCTCTGGCTGACGGTCGCACTGACGAGCCGACCACGTCTTCTCTCTCTATCTCTCTCTCTCTCTCTCTCTCTCTCCCCGTCTCTCTCTGTGCGTCTCTGTGTATCTCTCTGTGTATCTCTCTGTGTGTCACTCTCCGCCTCGCCTCTCCAAGTGCCCTCCTTTCTTTTGTCTTGGCACTGTTTGCCAAGCATTGCTGTGGTTCCTGTTTCAGCGGGTTTCCCACCCGTCTTTTGTGTTTTTTTCTTCTCTCCATCTCGTCGTCGTGATCCTGCGATCTTCTCAGTCTTCCTTCTACGAGTACCTCGAATACATCGCCATCCTCTCTCGTCAACCCCCCCTCCTCCCCTCCCTCCCTTCGTCTCTCCCTCCCACAATCTGCCCATTATGGTCGACTACTTCGACGACTACTTCTTCACGTCCAACGTGTCCAGCCACACGTGCCCGGGCTTCGGCAGCAACGTGTGCAAGCCCCCCAACGCCTGCGCCCGCGACCCCAACACGGGCCGGCGCTTCTGCTGCGACGTCAAGGACGTCTGCTGGACCCTCACCGAGACCTGCGCCAGCGACGGCAGCACCCTCGACTGCGGCACGGGGTCCACGACCTGGTGCTGCGTCAACGCCCGCGAGGAGTGCACCCAGGCCAAGAACCAGATCAACATCTGCTGGTCCACCGCCCACGACGTCCTCAACAACATCTCCAACAGCGTCCTCAACGACACCTACTCCTCCCTGAGCTCCGCCAAGCCCTCCGCCACCACCTGGTCCTTCAGCCCGGACGCCCTCATCGCCCTCACCGACCCGGGCCTGACTGCCACGTCGTCGCCGGCGGCGTCGTCGTCTGGCGCGTCCGCGCCCGCCTCGACGACGGCCACGGGCACCGGCGGCCCCTCGTCGACCTCCTCCCCGACGAGCGGGCTCGCCGGCGGCGCTATCGCGGGCGTGGCCATCGGCGCCGTGGCGGGCGTCGCCCTCATCGCCGCGGGCCT
>WNYD01000166.1:0-65784 GCA_021396205.1 Sporothrix brunneoviolacea
GCCGAGCGGGGGGCGGACGGCGACGCAGGCGGCGACGAGTATGCCATAACGCTGGACGACGACACCGGCGGCGGCGGCGGACGGCACCAGCAGCAGCAGCACCACTATCAACAACAGCATCACGCGGACGGCGACGAGGACCGCGGAGGCGGCGGCGACCGGTCGTCGCGCGGCGGCGGCGATTTTCGGGGCGGCTTCAACAAGGACAACAAGTTCGGCGGCGGGCGCGGCGGCCGGTGGCGGGGGCGCGGCAGCGGGCGCGGGTTTCGCGGGCGGGGGCGGGGGGATCACTGAGAGAGAGAAAAGGAGGCACATATTACTTTACGATCGATTCCCAGCAAGAGGAAAAGCGTGCACAGGATCCAAGCAGAGGCATCTGTATTCTGTTTATTCCGTTGGGGGAAGTTGGCTCCCCTTTGCGTACTATGTACTTTATATGACAGTTTGTACGAACATGAACATGACAAAAAACGAGGCCAAGAGCCAGAACAGGATGATAAGGTTGCCAAAAACCAAATTTCGCCCTTTTGCAAAACAATGTATCTTGATACACCCATTAAAAGTGGAGAGAGAATGTGAAAAAAGGAACAGAAGAGTAGGGAAAAGAAGAGGAAGCAAGTCTTTTTTCGCTTCCTCCGAGAAAAATAAAATAAAAGAAAGGGAATGAAGAAGATGAGATTCGTCGTATCGTTGGTCCAAAAAAATAAATAAGAAACGAGGGTTTCTTCCGTGTGTCCCCCCTGTGTGCTGTGTGTTCGTAGCATCGTAACGTAAGCGGTCCCCAAAATGGTTTTGTTTGTGATTTGTTATTTGTGTCTTCCTCCCCTCTTCTGCGGCGTCATTTTTTTTTACCGCCAGATGTGCGAGTCGGCCACTTCCTCGCCGACGGCAACAAATCCGTCGTTGTTATTGTGTGACCGCTTGCTGCGGCGGCCCGGCGAGGGGGTGTCGCTGTTGTTGGACACGACCGACGACACAACCGACGACGCCGCCGTCGGCGGCATCGGCGGCTGGTACCACGTGCCCAGGTTCTCCACCTTGCGCACGCCCATCATCCAGGCCACCAGCCCGCGCGGCACAAAGCTGCCGACGAAGCCGTACAGGTCCGCGCCCAGGCCCACCCGCACGACGGCGTTGGTGTTGGACCCGTCCAGCACGTCGAACACGGCGTGGTGCAGGTCGTGCATGGCCGTGCCGCGGATCCCGCGGATCGCGCGCCCGCTGCCGAGCGCCGACGTGCTCTGCGCCGTAAAGTTGCGGCCGTAGACGTGCCGCGCCGGCTCCGACCACGACAGCGTCTCGGCGGCGGGCAGCGGCATGCGGCCCGAGATGGACCGGTGCGCCGTGACGCTGCGCGCCGGGGCGAAGCCGGAGAAGTCGAACGTGCCGAGCTGGATGTGCGTCACGGGGATCGCCAGGGGGCGCAGCTCGGCGGCGAGGACCTCTGTGAAGGCCGTTAATGCCGAGCAGACCGTCGACTCCGGCGCGTGGAACGGCGGGTTCACCGAGGAAATGATTGAGGGCGTGAAAACGAGCACCTTGGGCGGCGTGGGCGTCTTCTCGGCCGGCGGTGTGGAGGAGGCCTTGCCGATCTTCGCTAATGAGAGGAGCGATTGTGACTTGTCGCCCGGCTGCAGGGCCGTCCGCGCGGTGAGGAGGGGCAGGAACACCTGGATGGAGAGGATGGGGTGGAGGAGATGCGTGTTGAAGAGGTCGGCAAAGTTCGCCGGCGGGATGGTGGCGATCGGCGAGGTCTGGTAGTTGAGCGAGGGGATGAGGACGATGCCGGTGAGCGTGAGGTGGCTGCGCCGGGCGCCGGGCACGGCAGCATGTGGCGCCTGGAGGTAGAGGGCGAAGCGATCTAGCGCAGCGCTGGCGTTTGCGGTCTGGAGGAGGTATCCGTGGTCAGCAGGGCACAAAGAAGGTCTGTTAGATATAGAATGCGGTGTCTTACATCGGTGATGTCGATAGACAGAGGCTTGATATCGGACCGCGACATATGGCGGACCGCCTGCTCGTCCTCGGCGGACCCGCAGACGATGTAGACGACATAGCCGCGCCGCTCCAGGTCGAGCGCCAGCGACTGCGTCACGGGCAGCGCGGGCGACGCCGCAATCACAATCACCTCGCACCGCGCGCCGTTCTTGGCCCGCCGCGCCCGCCGGAACTTGCGTGCCGAGATGGTCCGCCGCACCGCCCGGTAGGACAGCGTGCCGGCGAACAGCACGGCCACGGTTGTCAAGATCTTGTGTCGCACCACCCAGTCCTGCGCGCGTTCGTAGAGGGTCATGTCGGCGGTCGAGGTGGCGAGCTGCACGGCGCTGGACGCCCGCGGTTTCGGCAGATGGGCTTTCACCTGCTCGGGGATCCACGACGCCGACGACAGCTGCTCCCGCAGCAGGTCGGCGACACGGTCGAAGTTCTCGTCGACATATTCGGCAATCTCGCCCGAGTACCTGCGGACCTCGGCGGAGACGTTTGCGAGCTGGAGACTGAGTTAGATCGTGGGGGAAATAGAAGAAAATCGATTTGGCGGAGCTCTATTCTATCCGATAGGGCGCCCGTGCTGTGTCTGGGTGTGTGCTTTCACGTACCATGTCCATATACGGCTTATCCTCGCCCGACATGATGGCGGCAGTGGACTAATCACAACGGAGGGGTGTAGGGGAGACAGGAGAAGAAGGGAGAGAGAAATCATCGACCAGACAGAATGCAGTCGGCCGTCCTGTCGTCCAAAGAAGACTTTCTTGACGAACTTTTTGTGGAGAGGCGGCGAGGAAAAAGAAAAGCGGTGGACGACGTTCCAAGACGAGAAGGGGCGTTGGGCAGAAAAAAATAACAATAAAAATAAAGAGGATGCAGCAGTGCAGCGAAACGGGCAAGAGCGAGATCCACACGCAAGGGTCTGTTATCGATAGCACTTTCCGCCTTTTGTGTTTTTGCAGGGGGAAACCGCAGCAACACAGCTGAATCCGGAAACGTCATTTGCATATGCCAAGGGGAAAGGAGTGCGCTGTACACCCCCACTTTTTATTTCCACGCTCAATTTCCACGGTCAATGCTGCTAACACGCAACCGCTTTCTCGACTAATACTGCTTTTCGCCTTCCAAATGAAATTTTGTTCCCTCTTTTTCGCCATCACCATCGCCCTCGCCTCCCTACTACACCTTCCGCGCCAGCACGCGCAGCCGCACGTAGTTCAGGCTGTAGGTGCCGCCCGGCTGCCGCGTCGTGTACTCGAGCAGCTCCACGACCTCGCGCGTGCACGCCTCCCGCTCGGCCTCGGGCACGGCGTCCAGGAACGGCCGCGCCATCAGCCGGATCCAGCCGTCCACGCCGCCGGCGTCGGCCGGCGTCGGCCGCCACTCGCGCTCGATCTTCTCGACGCGCCAGCCGCCCACGCGGCTCTCCAGGATGTCGCGCGCCCACGCCTCGTCGGGGAAGAACCACGGGTTGGCCGCCTGCGCCGCGGGCATGCCGATGCGCCTGCTGACGCTCGCGACGATGCCCGTGACGAGCTCGGCGACGTTGCCGAGGCCGCCCATCTCAAAGGCGAAGAGCCCGCCGGGCTGCAGGCTGGCGTGGATGCCGCGGAAGAACTGCTCGTGCTTGGCGGCGTCGCGCAGGATCCAGTGCATGGCGGCGTTGGAGAAGGCCTTTGTGAACTGGCCGCCCTGCAGCTCGGGCTTGTCCACGAGGTCGTTGCAGTCGTAGACTAGTAGAACGTCGTTAGAAACAGTTTGCAGATTTGCATCGTAGAGAGGAGGAATACCCACCTTCGAACGTGCTGTTCGTGATGCCGGCGTCCTTGGTGGCCTTGTCGGCGGCCTGGATCATGGCGGCCGAGCTGTCCACACCGTGCAGACGGCCGGTGCCCTGGGCGAGGACCTCGGCGAACTGCAGGTCGATGATGCCGTCTAGGAGAAGTGTTAGTAAAATGAGGGTATGAAAGCTGTAGACGGCGGGCAACTGTGCTTACCACCGCAACCGACGTCGAGGATGATGTCGTCCTTCTGCACGTCCAGCCATCCGATGACTTTGCCGGCCAGTTTGGGGACAAACGAAGCGGCGCTCTGGTAGGCCTATGTGAAAATGTGAGCACGTTGCATAGAGAACGAAGGAACAGCAGCAGAAGGATGGCATACCTCAGTGCTCCAGTTGTCTTTCTCTTTGGTCGCCATTTTGGTGAGGTTCGCTGAATTTTGTTTCTGGAAAGGAGATAAAACAAAAATATCTACGTTCAAGCAAGAGAAGTTGTATGAAACGCAATAAACGGCTGTCTATCTCTTTCCTGACAGGGGCTGTTGTATTTACCTAGAAGCTTATATACTCGTAGCTCAGAGCCTCCAGGAGCTCGAAAAGCTCCAACCCCGCAATTTTTGGTGATGTTAGTCCCAAACTCCGGGCATGCGTCGAGCTTGTTGATTCCGATCTCGGAGCGCCGTGTTAGCAGAAGGAGGCTTTCCACTCTGACGACAAAAATGTACGAAGGATGATTCGGGACCTCGGAAAACAAAGATGCTACCCGCTTGTGCTTGGGACCAGGCCAGGGTATAGCCATTGGCTGTCTGTCAATTACGAATGGCAAGGGGAAATGCAGACGGCGGCGTTAGATACCTGACCTAGCATGTTTTTGGAAGTTGCTTTTGGCTTCGCGGGATGCATAATGAATAGCATCGTACGCGTCTGAGAGAAGAAGGTAAAATATGGACGAAAACTGACGTCAGAAAACCATCAGACAGAAACGACCAGCCAGAGAGAGCCGCCTAAAATGCTCGTGTTGGGATTTTCTCTGCCCCTCCTCAGGGCTTAATCAGTCGCAAATTACTTCAACATCGCGCCTCACATCAAATCGCGGTCCCGTCTTCACGTCATGTTTCGTGCTACTTCTTAAACAACCATCCTACCATCACAATGGCCTCCATTTCTAGTACGTCTTTGTCTAAATTCGCGTTTCACTTATACTTCACCTTCGCGTCCTGGGCTGACGTCTTCTAAATGAAGAGGCTGACCTGCATGGCGGACAAGCTCCATCGGAGCCCGACGACGTCCACAGCGACGTCGTCGACGAACCCATCATCCGCGCCTAGCTTGGACCCGCCTGTGGAGGCGGACATGATCTTTGACACGGCGGCGGGTGTTTTTGCGCGGGTTGAAAAAACCCGCGGCGACGGGCTTGTCGTGGCCGGCGTGCCAGCGACGGCCCTGGACGACCTGGACTGGGAGCGCGAGGCGCGCGGACGGAAAGTCGGCTTTCTCTATCTCGCTGAGCAGAAGGCGCTTTTCGTTACTATCCCCTCGCAAGCCCACGGTCGCATGCACACGTTTTTCAATTACCGCCTGTTTTACAATATAGGTCTCATGGGTCTCGCCAACAACTGGGCGCCTGTCAGTACGAGCCGGTTTCCGGCCCCGTCACTGGCACAGGGAGGGTCAAGCGGCGAAGGGGACAGCGGCGGCAAACCGGAGCCTCCGCGGTACGGCATGGGCCAGTGGCCCACCATCATGTTTGAAGCTGGGTTCACGCAGCCGCTGGCGTTGCTGCACCAGAAGATGCGCTTCTGGTTCTCTCGGAGCAACCACGACGTCAAGATCGTTGTCGTTCTCAAGGCGTTCCCCGACAGCGGCAATAAACGCATTCTGGTCGAGGTCTGGGAGGAACGGCCGCAGCACGCGCCCCGGCCCGGCGCCGCATCGACGCGCAGCACGAGCACACTGCTTCCAGTGACCGTGCAAACGATCAACAAGGTGTGGACACTGACCACGCCTTATGCGCAAGCCAACGCCGCGCAGCGCGAGAGCCCAGCCAGCTTTAATGTGACTAGGGGACCGCTAACCCTGGCGTTCCAGCTGCTGTTTCTCCGGCCCGCCGTCGGGCCCCGGGAACGTGACGTTGTGTTTCCGGACGCAGACTTGCAGATGATGGCAGAAATGGTTTGGAGAGATACGTACGTGTAGCTTGACGCGCGGACGCGGAGTGGTGGACGAGAATTGAAAATTAGGGGAAGAAAAATGTCGTCGGGGACGGGAAACGACCAGACAGAAAAGTCAAGATAGAGAGCGTCGTTTGAGCGGCTCGGCCATCCTAAGGTGGTTTCTAATATCAAAAGCTACAACTCGCTACAAATTTGTTGCGTCGACAGCCTAGTCCAGTTCCAGAAGCTCGTACTTGTCGTCGCCGAGGGCGTCCTCCACCTTCTTCATGACGGCCAGCACCTTTTCCTCTTCCAGCCGGCGGCCGACAATCTGCACACCCACCGGCAGGCCGTGCATGGCCACGGAGTCATAATGCTTCATGGCGCCCTGCGCAACGCCGTTCAGCTTACGCAACGAAAAGTCTGCTGGGAGCGCGTCTTCTGTCTTGTCGACGTGCGTAACCGGAAGCACGCCGGCTGTGTAGTCGAGCTGTAATATTTGGTGTTAGTGGCAGGCAGAGCGATATCGGCACTAATGACTCGAGACGTCGAGACAGAGCAAACCAAGCGAATCCAAAAACGAAAAAGAAAAAGAAAAAGAAAAGAAGAAAAGCATAAATCCTTACCAGATTAAACAGAAACGTGTAGCCGCAGCTGCTGACAGCGTCGTGCATGGCGTCGTGGGGGAGCGCCGGTGTCGCATTGGGCGGCGTCAATAGCACGTCGTATTTGGTCGAGTCCCACCACTCGAACCAGCGCGCGCGGTAGGCCTCGCGCTGCGCGACGAGCTTCCAGTTCTCAAAGGCGCTCTTCGGGCCCCAGTCGCGCACGAGGTCGGCCCAGACCGCGTCCCGTCGCACGTACCGCACCCAGAGGTAGTACATGTACCTCAGGGGCGAGGGCAGCTTCGCCAGGAGGCGCATCTGCTTGGCGCCGCTGTCGAGCCACTCGCCGGGGCGGCGCGCGACCTCGAACGCCTGGCAGCCGTCGGCGTTGAGGAGCAGCGCCGCGAGACGCAGGGCCTCGTACGGGTCCGGCGGGGGGTTGGGCTGGTCCTGGCCGACCAGAACGACTTCGTGGCCCGCGGCGCGGAGCGCGTCCGCCACGGTCTGGACGGCGCGCCGGCACGCCGGGCTCGGGTCGACCACACCGTCGGTCATCATCACGCCCACGCGCAGGACGCGCTTTTCTGCAGAAAAGTACTCTTCAATGTCGCGCTCCCACTCGATGCGGTGCGCGGAGTAGTCGTAGCGCCACGGCCCCATCGAGATGATGCTGCGCGTGAAGTACGTGAGGTCGGCGAGCGTCCGCGCCATCGGGCTGTAGACGCTCGGCACGCCCTCCTGCCCCGGCATGCTCGTGCGGAACCCGAGCTTGGGCCACCGCCCCGTCGAGCAGCGCAGGCTGTAGCAGCCCGACCAGTGCGCCGGCAGCCGTACGCTGCCCGCCACGTCGCTGCCGACGCCGATGCGGCCGCCGCCGAACGCGAGCAGCGCCGACTCGCCGCCCGTCGAGCCGCCGGGCGAGTAGGCCGCGTTGTGCGGGTTGGTGCAGCGGCCCCACACGTCGTTGGTCGACTCGAAGCTCAGCAGCGTGATGGGCATGTTGGTCTTGACGTACGGCACGGCCCCGGCGTCCTTGAGCATCCTCGCGACGGGGCCGTCCTCCGCCTGCTCCTGGTGCGTGAAGCTGCTGTAGCCCACGGTGGCGTCGTAGCCGCCGACCACGACGGTGTCCTTGAGGCTGACGGGGATGCCGGCCAGCGGGCCCTGGAGGTCGATGGGAGGGCGGCCCTCCGTGCCCTCGCCGACGCTGTCTTGGAGCCACTCCTCGGCCGACGCCAGCATCACCTCGGTGAGGCAGTTGGTCTTGGCGTGGGCCCGCAGCGCCGCCTTGCCATATGTGCGCAGCACGTCGACTGACTTGGCCGCGTCGCCGTGGATCTCCTTGACCAGCTGCTCGACGGGCGTGGCCAGCGTCGCGCGGTCCCGGGCCGAGAGCGGCGCGTGGTACTCAGCCGGCAGGGCGCGGATGCGCTCGGCGCGCTGGTCCTGCTTGAACTTGCTGCGCAGAACGGTCAGTACGGGGCGAGCGGCCACAGACAGCATGACAAAATGAGGCAATTTTCCAACTCACCAGTCCCTTTTGTGCTGCTGCAGCCCGAGAAAGGACGACATGATAACGGATGGTAGCCTCTTTGGCTGTTCACTCGTGAGCTTCGTGGGGTGCGGTGGCAGTCGCACAATCGAACCGTTCCAGGCCGGCACAAACAGAATTCAGAATCGCAGAGAGCAGTGAAACAAAACACACGAGTAGATTCGTGCTACCTTCGCTGCGCATGTAGTGAGCGTACGAGAAACCACGGAGAGAGAGAGAGGTCACTTGGGCTCGGCCTTGGGATGCCCCGCACTTCAGCAAAGCCGATGTTAGTGACGCCCGCGGAGGAGGGCGATAACGATGGACGATCGAGGCGCACCAAGCCGCTAGAAGCCGATGCGCCCAACAGGGAAGGTATTGCCGCGAGCAGCAAGCTCCTTCCTTGTACGTGCACACCAAGGCAAAAGGCCGATTGAAGCTGCTCCTTCCTTTTGGAGCAAACCAGGTGTAAGACACGATACCACCGCCAGAGCATGCTGGTGTTTATCCTCCTTCAAGTATCCTTCTACAAGATACAGCCTCTTTCTAGCTCTTGAATAAAGATCCTATGGCTTCTAGAGGAAAGAGCTGATGGCTTCACGAGGAAAGAGCGTGTCGCCCTCCGAGGAAAGAAGTGACGGCTCCTGGAGGAAGGACCGCATGGCTCTCCGAGGAAAGAGCTCACGGTACTTCCTACCGCGCACTAGTTCCTGCACCACGCCAATAGCTTGTTTATCCCCCACTTTCCATTTCCATTTCCCCTTCACCTCGTCTTCGCCCTTTTTGCAATTCCATTCCCATGACAGACTTCTTTTCTTGCTACGGAGTACGCAGATTTGCCTCCGAGGCCGCCGCCGTTGGGGGTCTCAAAAACTGGCCAACCACACCAGGACACGGTCTGCCGACCTCTTCTGTGGACGGACATGTCCTATCTTTCACAGCCAACAAGCTACAAGGCGAGAGGGTCTCTCCGAACCAACAGCCGCCTCCGTGAAGAAGAAAAGGGAAAAGAAGCCGAAGACGACACGAGGAAAAAGCAAAAAAGAAGGCACACGAACAGACGCAACAGACAGCAAGACGGCCGCAGACGCCACCAACAGCCGGACCCTTCCCCTGCAGCAACATACGAGCAAGATGGCCAGGGAAGCAAAGACGAGCATCTTCTTCTAGTAAGTGTGTTTCAATTGCCGACATTCTGCGACTTCACCTCTTGGACGTCTGCTGTCCTCTCTGCTTCTTCCCTGCTCTTCTGCCTCCCTTTGTTTCTGCTCCATCGCTTGGACGACAGGGGCGGTCCAACGAGAGAGTCAAAGAGGCTTCGCTTTGCGCCCTCATCTGTCCATCATCGGAAAGGGGGAGAAGGAACGGGACCGAGGGACGTCTTCGGCTCTCTGGTGCTCGACGGAAATTTATTCTCATCTCTCAACTGCTCGCCCTTGAAATCTTACTCCTTGCTGACCCTCATTTGGTGAACGCTAGGACCTGCAGGCAGGCCACAACTGCACGAAATCCCCGACTCACAGGTCGCCGCTAGCAATACACACCTTGGCCGAGCCAGTGACCAGCAGCAGCATCCTTTGCAATTTCACAACTATCACCACGCATATTTTTGCAAGCATCGACGCAACGCTGTCCCAACACCGTTTGTCATTGCTTAGTAGCCTCCGCGCTGCACACTGACGTCGGCGACCTCGACGGCCGTCTTGCCCGAGCAACACTCGGCCAGTGCAAGTCCCCGAGTCGAAGTGAACAATGCGGGTACACCTTGCTTGCTATTCGTATCATTGCTCTCATTACGGTCAAGAGAAGTGAGGTGATAAGAACTAAAAAATGTTGAGGTGACAAGGTTGAACCCTGTTTTGCCTGCCTTCGCACACCACTTCCTCACAGGAAGTGCGCTTCGTCGCACGCGCTTCGAGACAATATCCTTGCCGTTCTGTCTCCCATGCGACACGGGCCATCCGCTATTCGTCAAATTGCATACGCTAGTTGAAGTCCCCTTCTCGCAAGAACCTTAGACTTGTCAAGTCTTTTGCTCGATTTCCGCTTCAAGAACAGCGCCGCCCGCTAATAGGGCTTCCAATGGTTCCGGTCACATTCACCTATGGACGTCGCAGAGACATATTCCTCCAAGATCGGCCCGAGTGGGGTGCAAATGGCGCTGTCTCTCTGTCTTTGACGACTGCAGAAATGCTCCTGCGCGTTGATGCTGCTTTGGTTGCTGCGGCTGCTTCTACTCTCACTCCGTACCGCTGCGTCACGGGGGAACCCGGCTGGTGTTTCTGTCTCCAATTCGCTACAAGCTGCGCCTTGGTCGCTAAGGACTGCCAGATCAACCCTAGCAAGATTTTATGAGCCACTCCGCCCTAAAAGGCTTCTTCATTGACAGCCTGCGTATCACGAAAGATGAGGCGGCACATGATTGACAGTTGACGCGAGCTCGGCCTTTCGCACCTGGCCTGGCCGCGTTTCTTTGGCCTGGCCGCCCGATTTACGACCCCGGCCAGAGCTACCCTTGCACGCAGCATCAGCACTCCATAATTCAAATTACCTTTGTCTGCATTGCAACGGCTTGCGACGTACTCAACCCTCACCTCCTTTTACAGACATCCTGTGCGGAGGCGTGCCTGTGTCTGCACTGGCAGAAATACGGAGCAATACGCAAACAGGCAAGGG
Organism: Sporothrix brunneoviolacea; assembly: GCA_021396205.1. Taxonomy (NCBI): domain Eukaryota; kingdom Fungi; phylum Ascomycota; class Sordariomycetes; order Ophiostomatales; family Ophiostomataceae; genus Sporothrix; species Sporothrix brunneoviolacea. The sequence goes on from WNYD01000166.1 coordinate 10,729, forward strand.
GAAAACCTCGAAATTTCGGTTCCAAGCTGTCGGGTCCATGATAGAGAGGCCGGCGCTTAATGAACTTCATTTGTTGGTCGGGCCCTCAGCCTTTCGGTTCAATATTCTGCCCGACGCTCTTCGATCTGCTCTGCACCAACAACTAACAGCATATCGGGCATCGCCTTGGCAGTTGAATTTTCTTTTTTTCCTTGTCTTGTTTAAAAAGCCCCCCCGTATTTCACTACAGAGCACTGCCAACCAAGCACGCAACGCACAAAAGAACAGTGCTTTGTTGTTGGTTTGTCCTGCCACTCGCCCACGCCGTGTCCACCCACCGTCTGCCTCGTTCACGTATCTCTCGATTCCGCTCTCTGCTCTCCCCCTTTTTGCTTTTTTTTTCAAATGGAGTCCCACATATGGCCTACCACCGTGACCCGTGAGGGCCCAACGGAATCTCCACACAGTCTGCCTTGCGCATCCAGCATATGCAGGCCGTCAAAAAGCATGCCGGCTGCATAAGCGCGTTACCGCTGTCAAAGGAAACAATGTGCTTCAGATGCAACGGTGGCAGCGGAAGCAAGCTTTCAGCAGAACAAGCAAGCGACGTTGCTGAGATAGACATGGAAAACGGGAGAATCAAGACAGACAGAACTGAGGTGAAATAAACGAGCGCTTGTCTCGAATAGGAACGGGCATATTATGCGCGTTTGCCGTCTGCCGTTCGCCTCGTCGTGACTAGCGAATCGAAAACTTTCAAACTTTCTCCCGTTGCCACGACCATGAGACCGTTGAGGCTTCGGAAGATACACCCATGAGCCGAGCTCCCGTTGCGTATGTTTCCCTGCAACACCAACCATAACCATCCTGGCAATAGCCAAACATGGCTAGCCCAACTCGCCGGCTGGTCCGGCCTGTGTCGTTGGATACTTGGTGGAAGTGGGCAATGGAGTGCAATGAAAACCCTCCATCTCAGCAGCTACTTCGTGCACCACCAACCCCTGTCTCAATTACAGGTGTTGATGTCTACAACCAATCTACATCACATGTGCTCATTTTTACTAGATTTTTCCTGTTTGATGAAATGAGGCCAACAGAAAGTGGGCAGAAAGTAGGGCTGCTTTTCCTTCCCGCCATAGTTCAGACCGCGAGGGCCGGGCTCATGCCGTTCTCGTGAATATCAAATTCCGAGCTCTCTTGCAATCACACAGTTCGACCGTGTTCTCTACTACCATTCTCCCCTCTACGCAGCACACGAGGAAACACCTTTTTGGGGGGGCCATTTCTCGGCCGCTTCTGCAACTCCATAATTAGCGAGAGATGGCCCATGACCTTCTGTGTCCAGAAAGTTGGATTTGCACCCGTCAACATGCATCCTTCACTTCAAAGCCCAAGAAGAAGAAATCAGTCTCCCTGTGGCAAGTGGAAGGAAATCGGGAAGAAAAGTCGCAGCGGCTTGATTTAGCTCGTATACTTTCGCGTATTGTTTTAGACTTTTCCATCTCAGCCGCATCTGGCATCCCTCCTGTTTCTCCGTCTTGTGTCCTGTCTCATTTTTTGTCTTATGAATTGCAAGTGTGGTTGGCTAGGACCAAAATCAATCCGAGCACAAGAGCTTGCACTGAAAGGGACACTGTTTAGGCCAGTCGTGCCACAACCGCTACTGCAAGGCCCAGAATTTGCTCTGTTGGCTGTGGTTTTATCCCCTTTTCATCCCCTTGCAACAACCCCGGCATTTATATTCACACACACCTTGCCGCATTCATACGAGGCACGTATGCAGCAAAAGCTACCTGCAGATCGCCCACGCATCATTTTTTTTTCTTGTCTTCTTTCTTTTCCTTTTCTTTTTCGACCTTTCACTGTTTTTTTTTTCTGTTTTTTTTGGCTCACACATATGCATCACCCCCCCTTGCATCGACAATATCTTCTAGAAAACAGTCATTCTTTGACCAAACCCCGATTTAGAAACAGTCGACATGTCAGTGCCTCCTGGATCGAGTTTCGTGTTTGCTTTTGTTGGCTGTTTGACGTGTTGGGAGGCCTAACCTCATGACATCGATTTACCCATGTCATAGGGCTGACTCGATTGACGCTCCTCGCACTTTTCTTCTTTCTGTTTTTTTTAAGTCTGGTTTATATCATTCTCTGTATTGACGCCCCCTCGCTCTCTGATATCTGGTACCCCTTCTTCCGCTCGTTTCTTGCCTGTTTCTTGTTTGCCTCCCTGTTCCATCCCTGCCTGTTGTTCACGTCCCGTCTTGCTTGACGCAGATGTCCAGTCCTCCTCCTCTCAAATCTTCTCGGGCAATGGTCCACTGAGATTCGAGAACCTCTTGATCACAACACCATTTGCCGTTCTCCAACTGCTGCCGACAAGCACGAACCGGCCCGAGGCCATTTGACACACCAACATTTTTTTCACCCTCTGACCTGTGATACGGTCGGTGACGTTGCAGTGGTTTTTTTTAGATTTTCTTTTCTCTTTTTTCTTCTTTCATACACGGGGCGGCCTTTTGTTTTCTTGATTTTTACATCTTTCTTTTGCACATACTTCTTTCGTGTATCATTGCTCGTCTGCCTAAATTGCAAACAGATATATATGTTCTATATTTGTATATGTGTGTGTGTTGGTCTTTCTGTTCTGTCATTTTCTTATTTCTGCCTGGCTCAAGAGCACAGTCTACCGAACGGACATATATATCGACAGATCCTAGGCCTGTCATCTCTCCCCTCGTCTCTTATCACCTGTTTCATCAAGTCTTCTTCAGGGGGCCTTTTAACGCGCAGGCGTCTTCTACCGTTTCCGCCAGACTGCAAGTTTGGCTTTATACACCATCTCTTGACGGAAGTTTGACCAGCACGGCTTGTCGACATATCATATTTAGTGCTCCGCGTTAGGCTTTGTTTCGCAGAGCTGCTGTTTAACTAGCTGTGCGGCATGGATACCAACCAGGCCCTACAAGCTGCCATGGCCGCCGCCGCAGGCGAGCCTCCTCCGCTGCCGAGAGTCGCACCGCACTACCATTGGCTTCTCCGACTGCCGCCCATCTTTTGGTCACGAATGCATCTCTACCTCGACTATGTGGATATCTTGAACCTGTCTCTTCTCAGCTCAGAATTTCGCAACGAGCGCGTCGAAAAGTACCTGCCCTGGACCGTCCGCCATGCGATCGTAGAGCGATGCGATCGTACAAACGAAAACCGAGAGCGGGACGCCTGCTACCTGTGCTTCCGCATCAAGAAAATCGAGGAGTTCCAGAAACCACTGGACACAGTCATGTACGCGCGCGTGCTGCAGCGCGATGCATACACCGGCCGCCGCCTTTTGGCGCCAGTGCCGCCCCCGTCGCCGGGTCAGATCGGCAACATCGTGCAACCACCGCCAATACCGTCATCGCCAACAAGAATGGGCGGGTTCGGCGCTGTTGGGGCTGGTTTTCGCGGCATGAATATTGGGGTTGGCGGCCTCGGTGCCTCATCTAGCGGCGTTGTGGCGACGCATCACCAAGTCGCGATACCGTGGTCAATGGCCTGGGTGCCTCGCGCGCCGGGTGCCGAGGTGGGCCAGATCGAGAGTCTCCGCAGATACTGCATCGACTGCTCAATCCAGACTCACCTGGCTACTCCGGGCGACCAGATCATTCCACAGTCTGGGCAGAAACTATGGCTCTGTCACTGCCGAGTGGCCCACAAGGAAAACGTCGACCTCCCGCGGTGCCCGACCTGCAACATGCCTGCCGTGTACCGGTAAGTTTGTCCTGATGCGCCTTTTACTTTCTTTGCTATCTTATCGCCCCATTTCGTTGTTTTGATGTAAGAGAACTGATTGTTTGTGTCATGTTTTGTTCTAGCCCTTGATCGACTATATACGCCAGCTGCCTCTCTCTACCGCACTCTTTCCTTTGATTTTTTTTTACTTTTACGTTGCGTCCGCTTTTTTTTTCTTTTTTTTTCTCGTACATTATACAATCGAAAAGCTCAATTCAACAAAGAGTTTCCCACGTTTCTAGAAGCTGTGTTTTTTGTGGTTCCCCTTTCACATTCCCTTTATATTCTATTTCTCGCCTGTCTTCCCCCTCTTCGCAACATTATTCTCGCTTTGTTGTCCGGCCGTCCATCTATTTTGTCTCTATAAGGGAGAATCTACACAGAAGGCCAGAGAAGAAAGAAACCGAGATGGAGGGTGGGCAAGAGGGTGGCAAGCCAGGCAAAACGATACATTTTTTGTTAGAAGGAGATTTGGCAAGTCTCTCAGCGGGACTAGATACATCATTTCTCTTGCATGTTTTTCCCCCTTGGATCCTTTTTTATTTCTTTACGTTCTTTTAGTTCTAGTTTTTCTTTCAAGTTTTTGCGATTATAATTTTTTGTTCAAAATTATGTCTGTGCAATTTAAAGTCACCTGCTTCCTATAATTTTGTTTAGGCACCAAAAGCGCAGCAACAGACGAATATTGAGGTCCTCTTCCATGTCCCGCGACAAGGGCAATGGAATTGCTGCTATTTACAATTAATGTGTCCCCCCCCTTTTCTACACTTTTGAAATCCGCGCCCCCCCAAAAAAGATAAAGGTATCTTATGACACATTTTCCCCTACGGCAGAGTGTTACGGCACGGCTTACGGCACAGCACCCCAAAGAGGAATAGGAGTGATAAAAAAACGAAAAGCAGCGGGAATGTCGAAACCAACAGGCTGCGGCTATCACATCGGCCGGCCTCTTTTTCTTTTTTGTGACGAATTCGACACCATGGCGAATGGAAGGCGAATGAAACCCCCCTTCCACACTCACACACACACACACACACACAAAAAGACCTCAGAGCCCCCAAACGGGGGCCAAGACGAACCAAAATACCACCGAGAGAGGGCGACATAAGCGGACAGAGCAGCGGCGGACGGACCGCCTTTGTTTTTGAACGACGAAGGATAGACCCCGAGAGGGGAGGTGGAGGGTGAGCGGGAAGCAAGAAAAGAGAAAAAAAGAAAACGGGAGGGAAAAAAAGAAAAGACAAAACCACTAAAGCAAAGGGATGGCCCGTCTAATGCAGGTGACTCAAGACAGCAATGGGGGCCAGAAACGGGGGGCCAGAACCCCGGGGGTAGGGGGGGGGAGTTAGGAAGCGAGTGGAGGCTGTTTCCATGCTAAAATGCTTGCTCTGCCTGTTCTGTTCTGTTGCTGTTCTCTTGCTGCTGCTGAAGTCCTCTCTCTTTTTCCTATCCGACCGCCCCCGACAAAACTCGTCACACCGGTGGGCGACTCTTAGTAGAAGGGGAAAAAAAAAACGCAAGCAGAAAGGGGGGAAACGTACCGTACAACAGCAAACAGCGTATGCTGATAGCACTGCAGATGGAAGATACAAAGCCGCGGATCTTGATACGTGAGGAAGTAAAAAGAGGTATCTGTGTCATTATCGTATGTTTTTTTTCTCATACGCCTTTTTACATTACGTCTTCCTGGCAACCTTTTTCGGTCCTCGGGGACACGCACCTCGGAAGAGGGAATTCGTTTCATCATCATTAGTTTGGTCTTTATTCATTGTTTTGAACTTATTTCTTCCATTACGTCTTGCTTTGCTTGCATTTTGCAGATTGTACACTTCGTTCAGTAAAGTCCATGGCTTTGCTCACATGCCGCTTTGGCCTATTTTTTAGCCTCTTCTCCTGTATGCCCCGGTCATCGCATGCAGGTGCACATCGCAAGATGCGATGTGCGCCATTCTCTCTTATCGGTCCGCGACTGTACGTCATGTTCTGAAAACTGCACGTCTCTACAGCAACGACGTAGAGGGAAAAAACAGGACCTTGCATAGGGGGGGCCCATATGACCACAACAGTTTCGTGCTTGGTACAAGTTGGTCGCTGCTAGTACGATACAAGAATACGCTGATCAGCATCGTATGCCCAATATGCAGGTACTAGTGACGGCAACGATGCGCTTCCTGTGACGGCGTTCCTGCCAAAGATTTCTTCTTCTTATTCCTTAGCAGAAGGCGGAGAGGATCTGCAAAGCAAAAATACGTCGGCCTTTTTTTTTTTCCTCATCCCTCCCCGTCTATTGCTTAAGTGAGGCAAGAAGTTGTGCTAGAAGAGTAATACAATTGTTTTATCCCTCCCTTGGGCGTCGATCCAAGCATCCCCTTGGGCGAATTCCCTTTAGGGGACGCCCGCCGTCATCCTGTCCCCTGAAGTTGTGTCGTTGCCCCGGACTGTTGCCTCTGTCAAAAAAGCAACCCTTGGCGTTTTGTTAACAGCACACCCAACAAGAATAACAAAAAAAGACGGGAACTTTGATCGTTGTCGGGTTCATTTTCCCCCAGCTGTTGAACAAAAAAAAAGCAAAATAGGGGTGCATCGTGCAAATTTGGAGTAGGACATTTCACGACATTTCACCACGATAACGACAATGCAAGACCACAACCCACCAAAGAAAAAAAAGAAACTAAGAGAAAAAAAAAAAGAGAGATGACCGTGCGGCTGCTGCCTGAAGGCCATGGGGTGTAGGCAGTCTCTACGTGGCCATGAGCAATTTACATTTGTGAGGGCGCCGAAACAAGGGAGACAAATACAAAAAAGCCATGTACACAGTCAGTGCCTTGCCACCTTGCTCGCAGTCTCAAGACATAAGGTCACATCTCACATATGATTGTATCTTGGGATTACAGACCAGGCGGCAATACGCCTGGTAGCTTCCGTATTTGACGGTGAATACCATGTAGGGACAAGAAATAAAACTACCAATAAACCAAGAAAACAAATCAGACCAGAAACAATAGAAATCAAAAAGCCTGAGGACACGTTCCCCATACAACACCTTTGAGAAAAAAAGAGAGAAAAGAAAACTGTACTCCCATACCAATGGTTATCCTCTGGTTGCCCATCCCAATTTGAAGAACGATACAAGAAAAGAAGAAGAAGAAGCAGAAGACAAAAAAACACACAAAAAAAACAGACTTTGTGAAAACAGTTGGTCAGAGAATTGAAACGGGGGGACGGAGTAGATCATAAAAGAAAGAATAACGTGAAAAGTAACCAAAATTCGAAACCACATTCGAAAAGAAGAAAACAAGTTCGTAGTTCCATCCCAGTTGCGCCGAAGCAATGGTAGCAGGGCGTGATTGCAAAGAAGAAAAGGGCGAAAAAAGAAACGAAAAAGAAAGAAAAAAGAAACAAAACGAAAAACTCTAAACGAGACACAATAAAAGAAAAGAAAAGCACATAAGGAGACCCGGAAACAAAACAACCCCGATTGACCGTTACCAATCCATATTGAAGCGAGAAAGAACAGAAGCAGGAAGAAAAAAAGACAAACAGGAACAAGAGCAAAACATCGTGCAAGTGGGGACGAAAGGGGCTCTGAGGCACCGACGGCCCCGAATTTATCGGTAGGGATCTTCCTTGATGCGATTCGAGTCGTAGGGCTCGCGCGTCAAACGGGAGAAATGGGGGACGGACGTGGCGCCCGCCGACGGCATCGGGGGCGGCAGCAGTCCGCCGCCCCCGATGCTCATCATGCCGCCGCCACTTCCGCTACCAGCATCAGCCGCATTGGACGCGACCGAGTTGGTGTTCGACATGGCGTGCGACTCCATGGGCGAAGCGGAGTCGTCTGCGCTATTGGCGTACTTGCGGTCGAGCTGGTCCAGGATCCTGATCTCCTCGTCCGACGTGTAGTTCTGCGTCGGGATCGCGGCTAGCTCGGCGAGCCCATATTGACTGGACGCGGCGGCTGAGGATGGGTTTCCTTGGTGGTGCGGCAGTTGCTGCTGCTGCTGCTGTGGATGATGCGGGGAGGGAAGCGGGTACTGCTGGTTGCCCGGCATGGACACGGACCCGTAGCTGCCGTTCCACGCCTGCGGTATCACCACCGCATGGCTCTGTGAGGCGACCTCTGGCTCACCTTTAGCGGTGTGCCGGCGCAAGGCACTGCGGCGGCGGCGGCGGATCTTGGTGGACTCATCCATCAGCGGTTCTTCGAGGCCCAGCCGCACCAGAAGCATCTCGATGTCCATCGGCTTCCAGTCCCAATTGCGGCCGCCGCCGCCGTCCTTGAAGGCCGCACAAAGTCGAGAAAATCTGTTCTTTTCTTCCTCTTCATAGACCTTGATGAGAATATCGTACTGTGGCTGTTAGTTATGTTTTCTTTTTTTGTTTTTCAAAAATGAGAGGAGCAACGTACATCTTCTTTGGGCCATCGGGCGTGTCTGCGCACCGCACGAGTAAACTTCATCTGCAGACGAGCCATGGTGGCCCCTTCCGGATGCTTCTTGGCGTACTCGTGCGAGATGGCTTCCCACATGCCCTTGCCGCGGCGGTCCTTCTGCTGCTGATGCACTTGGAAGAGGAACCGATCTTCTTCGTTGGCCTTGTCATTGAGTTCAACAAAAGGCTGGCTCGTGACGCATTGGTTGATCGTCTCGACAGAGGGTCTAGTGCCTTCGGCTAATGATGTCGACGTCTCTTTGGGTACGACACCGTTCTCGGCGCCGCCTTGAGCAGGACCGTAGGCGTTGCTGACGCTGCTACCTCTGCGGAAGTAGGCGCTCATGTCGGGAGGCATGCCGGCCTGCGTCCTTGGCGTCCTCCGGTGGTCGCTCGAAGCGCCCGGCACAGAGCCTGTGGGCCGGCGCCCGTCGGTGGCCTGTCCTCCGCTGCTGCTGTGCATGAATGCCTGGCCGTCTTGGTGGTCTCCTGACGATGGAATGTTGGGCGCGTTGCGGTAGCTGGAAGGCCTTGCCTGTTGCTGCGCCAGCAGCGGGGCCAGCCCATGCGTCTGAGCGTGATGCTGCGGATGCGTTACATGCTGGGGCGGCGGCGCATACGGCGGCGCATAGGCCGAGCCGGGCGGCGGAAGCGGGCGCTGTTGCGGGGGGAAATAGCTGCCAGTGCTGCTCCCCATTGCGAACGGATAGTCCACGGCAGGCGAGCCGGAAGTGCCGTCCGGAGGTCCTGTGACGGGGTACGGGGTAAACGAATAAGGGGCCATATTCGAAAGGCTGTCTTCCTTGGACGTATGAATGTAGTTCAGATCATAGGCGGGCGTCGACGATGTCTGTTCGTCGGGGTTCGAGTCGGGCACAGTCTCGTATGGATAATGCATACTCGGCGTCGTAGCCGGCGGCGTCAACTGCTGGTTGTGCGAATAGTTGTGCTGGACGGCGTGGGTCAGCGATGGGGAATGGCCGATGATTAACGGCTTGACAGGGTTGGCCACCTTGTTCGAGACCGTGGTTTGTTGGCCGTTGTAGTGGTTGTGGGTGGCTTTCCTCTTGTGCTGCTGGTGTTGGTGCTGCTGGTGCTGCTGTGCGTTGTGGTAGGGCTGGTGCCGTGAAGATGGGGAACCAGAAATGGATGTTGGTGTTAGGAGCGTGGAGTCTGCTGTTGCTGGCAGGTTGAAGCTGGAGACCTGCGGAAGGGGGGGGGGAAGGGGGGAGGGTTAGCAAATATATCTAGAGACGCTGCCTCGACGGAGCCCAAGCCTGGTCTGTTTTGCTAGCAAAGTGCACATGAAAAATAGTATACAATAGAAAAATAGAAAGGGATCAGATGTTGTGGGGATGACATGTGTTTGTATGAACAGTGACGGAGGGATGGACAAGGGAGGACGGCGACAAGGCAACAGAGAGGTGTGTAAGGATATAAGAATGAAAACAGAAAGAAGGGCCCTTCGAAGAGGAGGCGAAAAAGACTAGTCAGAGACGTCTCCCCTTCGCTAACTGAGCCCCCTTCATCCCCTAGAGACGGTGCTAAAATAGCCAGAACGTGCGTGCACGAGTAAGTCACAGAATACGTACGGTGCTGTAGGGGGCCAAGTCATGCTGCGTAGCATAGACGGCTGAGGCTGAAGTGCCCGTCGAACAGACGCCGCTGTCCATGTCCGTGTCGATGTGCATATTGCTGGTCTGGCCAAAGCTCAAGGAGAAGTAGTCCGGAATGCGGACCTGGGCGATCATGGGTCTTGGGAGAGAGAGAGAGAGAGAAGACTGGTGATCGAAGGAGGGTAATGAGGGCAACGAAAATAGGAGCAATTGAGAAAGAAGGATTCGCGTGCAACGGAAGGCGGGTGCGGCTGGGAATGGCAGTTTGGCGTTTATGGCCTCCTCTCTCTTGGCGATTGCTGTTTCTTCTTGTTTTTATTTTCTCTTTCCACTCGTTCTTTTCTTCGCTCGGCTTCTCCTTCTCGTTTCGTATCTCTTCTGGCCTTTTTCTCGCACCGGGTTCTGGGACTTGATCTCGCCCCCAAGACGAGAGGAAATTCAACAGAAGCAAGAGCAAAGGCCAAAAAATACACAAGAAGAAGAATAATACTTTGACAATAATGGCCGATAGCGTAAGGGAAATGGAAAGGGAGGGGGCCAAGGAAGGAACAAAGCGAGGCGAGAGGAAAGAGGAGAGAGAAGAGAAGGTCAATAAACGAGAAGGTAGGTAGAGAGAACTTTGACAGCAGTTAGTTCGTCTCTAGGCCTGGCTTTCTCTTCTTGTGTCATTTGCTTGGCCTCGGACGTTCTTGACACAGTGGCAAACAGAATACAGCGAGAAGAAAGAAAGAACGAGCGCGCGAAGAGGAGGCAGGATGCGAAGGATGAAGCTAGAACGAAGGTGGGAGATGGGAAGAGGGTAGTTCGGAGCTGGGGAACAAAGACGAAAGATGTGTGTGAAGGTGCGAGTGGTGTGAAGGATGTGGAGAATGGGGACGGTCGTGAGAAGACAGAAAAATAAGAAGGCGTATTCAATGGTATGCGGTGGTTGCGATGTGAAGAAAAGGCCAGGAGAGGCAGAAGTCAAGGCAGGAGAAGAACGAAGGCGAGAGCGAAGTACGAAGACGACGAAAGATGAAGACGAAGATGGAGAGAAGGAAAATGTGGAGAGGAAAAAGAGGACGGGCGGCCATGTAAGTAGTAGTTTTCCCATCGGATTGGGGGCCAAGATGAATCCTTTGATGAGCCAGGCATCCTCCTAGGTGGGCTGCGCGCAACGGCCGTGGTGACTCTCAGCGTCTTCCCTTTTTTGACTATTTTTATTTTCCATCTGCATTCTCTCTCGTCTCTGCAACGTAAATTATTTTTATGAACTACAACTGGTCTATCCTTGAACACCTTTACTGCCTAGAGCAGAGATGGGAGCTGTCGACTGGCCGCGCCGTCTGCACCACGATCGATATCTCGCGTGGGCAGGTCTACGTTGGTTTGGAAGGAAAAGAGGGTGCGCTGTCTGCGGTCTGTGTGGATCGGGGAGCGGAAGACGAGTGGATGGGTGTGGGAGAGAGAGAGAGAGACAGAGTCTGAGCAGGTGTACAAGGTACATGGCCATGCCTGTTGATCGACAGCGAAAAGAGCCGGGGGTGTTGGAGCAAGCATGCCGACGAGAAGGGAAAAAAGAAAAGAAATAAGACAGCAGCAGCATGAGCAGCAGCAAGCAGTAGCCCAGAAGAAAAAGAAAAAGAAAAAGAAAAAGCAAAAAAAAAACTGGAGCGTGGGTGTTTAGCTTTTTGGTGTGGGTGGCCCTTCTGTTTTTCTCGGCCGTCAAGCAAAGCGACAGACAAAATAGCAAAAGAGAAAGCAGCTAGAGAATAGAAAACCTTCCCCCAGCAGAGCCTTGCTTGTTTCTCTACAACACCCCTGTCCATTTCTCTCTCTTCTCTTTACGACGTACTCTTTTCCCCTTCTCTGTTTTGTGTTCTGTTCCTTTTTTTACTCACCGCACACCCTCCCTTGCACGCCACAAAAATACCCCGTACGTTTTCGTACTTGTACATTGCTTTACGTCTGGCAGGGGCCATTTGCTCATCGTCTTGGCCGTGTGTTTACGCAGGCCACCATATTTTTTTTTCTCTCCCTGCGCAAAGCACGAAGCTGTTTTTGGGCTTCATCTTTCACACGTGCTGCCGGAATTGTAGCAGCGCAAGGCCAAGATCGACCATGGCTGACCAGCAGTGACATGGGGTTCTCATCATGATGGTGCGAGGTGGATGGGTGTGGCGACTAGGGGAAGCATGCGTGGGCCGAGTGTTTGGGAGGGGAGGAGGAGTGTAAGAGACGGGCCTCGTACATACACGCTAAACATAAAGCGGTAGCCGCCTTGCCCTGCCCAGCAGCGTGTACTGTATTTCAAGCAGGCCAAAATACGAATTAATGAGCGAGAGTACGTAGCAACGATAGGGGAGAATAGAGACGAGAGTATGGGGTGTGTATTCTATGTTTTGGGGTGGGCGTATGGCTAGAGAAAATGGGGCGATTGGAGAAGGGTTGTGCGGCTGTCACTTATGGGGGTGTGTTAATGGGGGGGAAGAAGAGAAGGAGGAAAAGGGGGGGGGGGGGGTGGGAGAAGCCAGGGCGTGCACAGAAGCGGGCTCTTCAAGAGAATAGAAGACGAGCCGGGCTAGGAGAGAGAGGAAAAGCAGCAAAAATGAGTAACGAAAAATAGAGGAGAGGGAAAAGAGAGAAAGGAAAAATACCGTGGCCGTCTTCTCTGGCATGCAGGGTCGGAAAAAGGCGCCTAAATCGTCCCAGGGCCGGCCGTCCTGCGTCGAGAGGGGGTGGAGACGGCCTGCGGCTGGCGGGCGACTGGCAATGGGAGACTCGACTGGCGACAAACGGATCGAAGACGAGCCGGAGGAGCAGAGAAGCAGAGAAAGACGTACGTCGTAGAGGACGGCAAAAGACAAAAGCTTGGGAGCGTCGAGAATACTGAAATATGACAGACAATACGCGCGGATGGGCCACCCAGGCAAGGCGGCCATCCGAGGCCGTGTCTCTCTGTCTCTTTCTTTATTTGGTCTTCTTTATTTTTGTTTTTATTTTATTTTTATTTTCACCCTTCTGTCTGCAGTAAACCTGCAGTAACTTGCAGACGTTCCCGCCCCAGACGCGGATGTGCTCGTAATAGACTCGCAGAGCGGCAGAAGCGAGGCAGTGTCAAGAGTCACAGACGACGAGATAAATGAAACGCGTCGGTGAGTCAAATACGTCAGGAAGGCGAGCAGGCAGATATGCAGACAGGCAGATCCGTCTCTACAGAGTAGAAGGAAATGGAAGAGAGATATGCCTTGGCCTGGACGGCTTCGAAGCAGATCGGTACCTGGAGCATGATAGCAATAGTAAGACTCCGGTCACGTCCTGAATGCAGATGCGCATGTTCCAACATGCGCGGGGGGCGGTGGTCGTTGCTAGCCTCTGGGTCCGGCGCTCTCTTCGAGAGTCTCTCCACAAACAGGCCCTGGGGGACGAGTTTGGAGGGGAAAGCAGCTACCACAGAACGAGCGCCGCGCAGCAGGAAGCGCCAACCTCGACGGGGACTTGTTGCAGATCGCCGAGCCCCCGATTTCTTGCTTGCGGCGGCGGTATTAGCAGGCTTAGACGCAGTGGAGAACGACAGGGGGGAGGCAGTGCAGCAGATGGTGCAGCAGGGCTAATGCTAGTCCCTAGAAGCAAGAGACCCCGAAGGTGAGGGTGGAGAGAGGAGGTCAACTCCACCGAACATCTCAACGGTATTTGCTCCGTACTTGTACAAGAGCCACAGAGCTAGTTGAACGTCTTGCAAGCCCAACTGAAGAGCACCTAAAGCGAAGATGTAGCGCGGCGTGCACCTGTACCCAACACGCAGCCTAAGCCGCGTGCCTGGATGGGGTATCTTGGCGGCGACGGGTTCGTAGGATGCAAGACAAGACACAAAAAGAAGACACAAAACGCGGGCTTTGTCTCTGCGTGTGCTACGACGTACGAAGGAGCAAGACTGGTCCTCTTCTAGTGGCAGCACGAGCTATACCCGGATCGAAGGGAGAGAGCAACGCTGCTCGCATACGCTGCACGGAACATTTAGGGAACGAAAAAGAAAACAGAATGGTGGGACTCGCTCGGAAGGCGCAGCTTCCAAGGCCGTTAGGTTCCTAGAGCATGCCTAGACCACGGCTAGCGTGCGAGCGATGAAAGCAGCGCAAACCGGCTCTGTAAGTGCCCCCCTCCTCCCTTCTCCCCTCCCCCGTTCTCGCCACGACTACGACTGGCTCGCGGCTGGCGTTTCTCCAATATTCCGGAGGCGGATATGGGTGGGGGGAGAGGAGGAGAGGAGAGGAGCAGAGGAGGGGAGGTGCTGCATTGGATGCATGCCGTTTAGCGTGCGTGCATTTTATTAGCGACAGTGCGATCGGGTTTCCAATATTCTCTACGAGTACGCGTTTGGTCTTTGATCCTTGACGGATACTTCCATATTTCTCTGCTGAAGAGCCAAGTGCGGGCAATTGAAAAATGTCGCCTCTGGAGAGGGGAAAGACGAAACTGGAGACAAAGAAGAGCCAGGAAAAAGAAAAGAAAGAGCCACAAAAAAAAGGAAAACAAAGAGAGAGCAAAGAGAGAGAGCGAGAGAAACTGGGGGACAAAATACGACATAGCTCTTCTTCTTAGCCAAAAGCCCCAATATGCGACTGGGGGGGCGTGTGGAAAAGCAGGACGAAACGAAAAGAGAAAGAAAAAAAAGACTGGCTGCGCCGTTCGGATGCTCCGCTGAGCAGTCGGCTCCGAAAAAACGGGAGAGGCAGAAGGGGAGCAGCAGCAAGCCAGGGCGATCATATGGCTATGGAACGCTAAAGTTTGGCTGCCTTAATAAAAACGAAAAGGCTCTTGTGTATGCGTCTTATTAGAGTGGAAGGCTGCCATGCCATGCCGCAGGGCAAAACCATTCCCGGGCGCGTTGTATAAGGCGTGTGTTTTAGAAGTGGAAACGGGTACGGCGGGAAATAAGACACCTATAGCAAGCAAGGGACAAAGCAGACACGCGCGAATGGGACGAATAAAGGTGAAGAGGAGAGGGAAAAGGGGGGGGGGGAGGTACGGGGGGTGGGGGACGGCAGACATGTGGCATTTGAGCAATAAGAAAATAGATTAAAGAATCAAAAAAGCATGCACAGAGAGGGCGAGCAAGGCAGACTTGGGCCGAGACGAGGAGGAGGGAAAAAGGGAACTGAGCGACTGAGAAAGTGCTGGCCCCAGCCGTGGCTACACATCAGACAGCAGATAGACGCTGATGCGCGGTCCAGGGTCGGGTCGAGACGAGGGCCCCATGCAGGATCATCACTGCGCAGGCCTGTTCGAGTGAGGCCCGCCAGGCCCGCCAGGCGAGGTGAGGTGAGGCCCAGGAGAGAGGCAGGATGAGGCAAAATAAAGGAGCTCGCTGCTTGGACCGGCACACGCAAGGCAGAGAGAGGACAATCTTCAATCTCGCAGGAGTTGCCCCTGTGGCACTCTATCGGAAGGATGCGGATCAAGGCGAACCAGTTTTACGAAAGGCCTGGCGAGGCCAGAGGCGAAAGAAAACCGCATGCAGAGGGCCTCAAGGGGAACAAATTAATATGGGAGGAAGCGTGGAGGAGGGAACAGGCAGCCAGCAGTAAAGTAAAACAAGCAGAGCAGGGTTATTGCGAAGACATCGAGACAAGCAGCTTCCCGTGCAGGCAAGCTATCTGCAGACGAGCTCTGTGCTCGGGCAGTCTACCTTCCGCATCTTGGCGCGCGTGTTCTCCTGTTCTCCTGTCAGATTAACCCACAGGGCAAGCGATATTGACTGTGGAGCGTGCTCTCCATTCTCGCCCACTACCCCAAATCATATGACCGCCAGGCGCCGCGGAACAAGTCCCACTAGCTTCCCCGAGAGAGGCCAGAGGGCAAGGAAGGTCAAAGAGGGAAAGCTCGAAAAAGAAAGGGAACGATACCACACGAGACAGGGCTAGTAAGCCAGGCGGAACAGTCCCGGCGAGGGAAAAGGAGCCGGGGACGTCACAAAAAAGGGTAAGGGAGCGAGACGACGAATTGCATGTGGTACACCCCTGCCGCACATCCCATGCTCCAGGGCTGACGTAGCGTCGACGTCGAGATAGAGAGAGAGAGAAAGAAAAGTAACGAAAAGCCCGTACCCAGCTGGCGTCTCTTTGTTTCTAGCAGAGCCGCCTGAGACACCCTCTTTGAAGCCGCTCTTGCCGTGTGCTGGCACTAGAAGAGGAAAGACAAAAAGACAACAAAAAAAGAAAGAGGCAGAAAGAGGCAGAAAGAGAAAGAGACGAGAAAAAGAAAAAGAAAAAGAAAAAGAAAAAGAAAAAGAAAAGGAAAAGGAAAAGGAAAAGGAAAAGGAAAAGGAAACAGGTGCCAAGACCCTTGTTCCCTGTGCACCTTGACAGGTCTCAGTCTCAGAGCATGAGCATGAGCGTGACCATGGCGCAATTTGACAGCTGCTGCACGTCTGGAGCAGAGAATACCCAGGCCGGCTGTGCCACGGATGCAAGGTCCAGGAAAGACAGAGAGCAGCGTCGCTCTGCATGTGATGGGTCGTCCTCGGAGGCATTGGCCAAGCCTCCGCTGAAGACGCCATTTTCTGGCGGCGCGGCCGTGGCCAGTGCCGTGGCGAAAATGTACGCGTTCTGCTTTCTTTGTCGACCAGTCTCCCCTGTTCCCCGATAATGGGCAATCAAGACAGTCTTAGCAGTGCGGCGGCGCTGCTGCACGAGGGAGTACGGAGTACAACAGCATATTACGGAGTACGACCGATAATCCTCAGGGTCACTCAGGGAAGCCACCAACTTCCCAGACACACCTTCCTCGACTCCTTCCCACCGTCCAATCTGCGCCGCCCAGATTGCCCCACCCCAGAACCAGACTGTCGGGTCACACTCTCTGCCCAGCCTCTGTCCAATCCCTCCCACAGCGCACCTTCCCTTTGAACGAGAGCTCCATCCCTGCTGGCCGTCCCAATGAGGCTAGCCCCGCCGATAGCGCCTGGAGGGTGCTGCGCCATTTTATCCCGCCTGTTCTGCGCACAGTTGGCTCCCTGGAACGTCCCTGTAATCGGCGGCATCCATCCCGGATGCCAACCTTGTTTTTTCCGCCTTTTCGCCATTTCCTCTGCTGTCCTCCTCCTCTGGGCAAGGCAGCCCCCGGTAAATTAAAGGGACTGCCTGGACGTGAAAGCACCTGGCGGCGGAGTGCTTGCTGCGCTGAAGCTCGGCTCCACTTCACTGCTACATCCCATTGGCCCGTGGCCTCGCACCTTCCTCGCCCTCGTTTTCGCAGTGGATTGTGCGTCCATACCCGCGCGCTTGCAATATGCACGTCGCCCTCGCAAACCACCTCCCTCCACGTCCCGGCCTCGTTCTGGTCTGCGCTCCCGCAGCCCACACACCTCGCTGCTGGCTTCCTGTCTTTTCTGCCTGTATGCTTTTATTCTTCGTTTCGTTTCTTCCCACTCCTTCTCCCCCATGGCCTGCCGTTGCCCCATCTCTTACTCATCTCCCGCTCATCTCTCACAAAATCTGGCCCTCCCCATCTTGCTGCCCATCGATCGTCGTGTCTGTTGTTTCGTGGGCCTTGCTTCTCCTCGCATCGTCCAACAAGAACGGAAAAGATCCTAACACACCCCTCCTATGTATTTTTTTTGGATACTTCTTTCTTTTTTCGCTCTCGTTCTTTTTGTTCTTTTTTGCTACGTATCTTATTATCAGCTTTCGCCATAGTACTCCATCTGTCTTGTACTGACTACTGCTGCCGTCCTTCTCGCCCCCCTCGCCCCCCTCCATATTCTCCTTTTCCCGATGTCTTAAGAACGGCCCGAGAAATGTTGCTCTGGCTGGTCGAGACCACCCGCCCAATCCCCCAGCTTGCCGAAATCAGGTACTGTCAAGCCGTGCCTCCCGTACCCTGGCCCGCCACTAACGCCCAGAGGAGTACCAGCCCGCATCCATCCGTGTACCTTTTTTTCTCATGGCGGTGCGGGAATGGCGACCAGCATTTTTTGTATCACCCATCCATTCTCTCCTTCTCCTCCTCGACCCCCTTTTTTTTTGGTGATCAGATGCGTCCCATCCTCTACAAGGCGCAATATGCCTCCGTTTTGGGGAGAGAGAGAGGGGCCGAACTCCGTACGATACGGTCCTTCTTTTTATTTAATCACAATAAGAGAAGAAGAA
This sequence comes from Sporothrix brunneoviolacea, assembly GCA_021396205.1. Taxonomy (NCBI): domain Eukaryota; kingdom Fungi; phylum Ascomycota; class Sordariomycetes; order Ophiostomatales; family Ophiostomataceae; genus Sporothrix; species Sporothrix brunneoviolacea. The sequence goes on from WNYD01000166.1 coordinate 28,655, forward strand.
GAAAAACTCCCCGAGAAAACGTCCAGTGCACGGGTCGCTCAGGTCTCCTTCACAAGGCCCAAGGGTGGCGTCGACTTCAGCGGCTGCTGCAAACGGGATCCCTCCCCCCTCATGCTCCCCTCCCCCCATCCCCCACCCTTGCTTCCTCCTCCCCTCCCCTCCCTCCATTATCTTGAGTATTACGGAGTACAATTGTTCTCTGTCCCTCTTTCCTACAGGGGACGATGTGGAGCCCCTGGCATGAAGACAGAAACACGAAACACGAGCAGGCCATCCCAACATCGCTCTGTCAAGGCAAGTAACAACGGGTCCCAACGGGTTCGTACCTCGCTGTACGTCGTACGTCGGAGCTGCAGCAGCTGCAGTAGCTGCGGCAATGCGTGCGAACGAGGACGAACAAGAACAAGAGGAGAAGACAGCAGGCCGGGCCGGTGACACAAGAGCCGAAATGCGGCTACCTGCAGCAGAAAGGGAAGGGCCCAATAGAATGAGGAAAAGAGAGAGAGAAGAGGAGGAAGAACAAGAAAAGAAAAAAGCGGTAAGAGGGAAAGAGAACGCCATGTCTGCTTGCATGTTATCTTATTTTTGTCTCTTCTTTCCCTCCCTGACAGCTTTGGACCGCAAGCCACTCTCGAGACGTGAACTATCCAACCCCTCATGCCAGCTGTTTCTACTTTCTCCTCGACATCGAGGGGGTTTTGGGAGTGTGTTGTTTTCTTTCGGGTTTCTGTGTTTCTCCCATCAACCTCGTTGTAACATGTCGATTTTTTCCACCCTGCCCACCCCATATCATCTACGTGTAGGAGATGGATATTCCATACGACGTTGCGTTGCTGTCTTTCATCGCTTGTCACAAATCACGTCCCCCCCCCCCCCCCCCCGGAGAGCGGCGCGACTGCAGCTCCACGGCAGTCACAGTCTGACAACCAACATGCTGCTTGCTCTGGTTCCAGAGTAGGGCCAGCAGCTGGAAAGGCAACCAGACCCCAAGGCCGCGGCCGCTGCGGTGTGTGCATCGGCAAGCAGTAATACAGCGTAGGAGGTCTGCGGCTCCTGGGGGGGGAGGGCCGCTTCGGTCTGTCCCAGTGAGGTGTGCTGCACGAACCGGAGCAACTTTCCAGTCTCTTTTTTTATGCCCTTTACCTCCCTTATTACCGCGTCACACACGGGGGAAGAACTCGTATCCGCCCCCCCTGTAGACTATCTCTCTTCTGCTCACCCCTTTTTTTACCCTTTGCTTCTCTCCCCCCCCTTTCCTGTGTCTCTATCCACTGTGACGTCGCGTCTGTTCATCTTGGCTTTCCTGTTGTTTTGTCGTTTCATCCCGTTTCGGTTCCTGATGGATGTCTAACGACGACAGACGAAAAGGGAAAAGAGTGGTAGCTGCAACATTATCGCCAGCACGTCGATGGTGGCAGCGCCATCAGCGATCGAAGTAGAAAAAAGGGACGAGCAGCCAACAAGAAGCCACCGCCCCCTTCTGCTTCTGTAATCCGTACTCTGTAGTTGGGTGTATTACTGCCGCCATTTTCCTTTCTTGCGCCCTCCCTGCCCCCTCCTCAGAACCCCTGCACCCCGCTGATCAGCGAGCAAGCTGCCAACAGCCAAAAAAAAGCAAGAACGAAAGCAGCAGGGGGGAGCAGGGCGAGGAATGGACCGGACTGGACTGGGGCTGGACACAACATGAGATTTATGTTTTATGGTTGTTTGTTGGCGGGACATATGCAACCGTTCCCGGCTCAACAGCCACAGGGCACCTCCCTTTTTTTTCTTTTTTTTTCGTGCTGTTTTTTGGCCCTTCCCCGATCTTATCGTCTTTATTCCGGAGCATGCTTTTCTCCGGGGGAAGCGGAGGGGGGGGTTGCGCGTCACCGTTCTGTCACCTTGTTTTATCTCCTTGATTTTTTTGCCTTTCCTCTTGTATCTCGCCCTCTCGCGTCTTTTTCGTACGCGTTAAGCGCCTACGACGACAGGAGGCCGCGCCCAAGGTCCCCATACGGACAATGATTTGACCGCGTCAAAGCTGGCTGTTCTCTTTTTCTTGGTCTGCTCTGCTGCCCGTTGTGCACGGCCGGTTATCTTTTCCGTTAAAGAGGGCGTCTTTTTTGCCCTCTCTTACTATGTTGTACTGTTTCTCTTTTCTGCTAAAGAAGACGCTTTTTCCCTCTCCGTTTTTCTTTTCCCGTAATGAGACTAGGCCTCGATATCAGGTCGCTTTCGGTTTTTTGCCCTTTTTTATTTTATTTCTTTTCTTTCACTCGGTTTTAATTCGAACCTATATTAATTTACTTTCCCCCATCCAGCCTCGCCTGGAACTTGCCGAAAGGAAGGAAACGACAAATTTTCTTTGCTGGTTGTCGGCTAGCCATCGCTTTGCCTTGTTTTTTTTTTTTTTGTCCCCTTCTCCTCCTCTCTCGCTTCCCTCCCCTTTCTTATTTTATTAAGCACAGTAACCGCAAACGGAAAACCAGCTTCTTAGCGCTGCTACTTGCTTCTAGACTAACAACTCTCGGCGAGTCGGCGCACATCCGATTCTACACCTCACACACACCTTTCAATTATATACACACCTTGCTCTTCTTATCCTATTTTGCCTTGCACTCTCTTTTCAAAATGCTAAAAGGGAACTCGGATGAGAAGCCGAGCCAGAAGGCATTGGTGTATGCAGGTCTGTGGCACTGCTCAAGTTAAATAAAAAGCGCGCAGATAGCAAAAGGGGCAAAAAAGGAGATTGTGTGCTTGCTCCCCAATTGCATATTCACCCTAAAATGCATCATTACACCACAGCATTGGTGGAAAGACTCGACGGCTGGCTAAAAGAACAGCAACAAAAACAAAATTCAAATTCCAACCTGGTTTCCCGGGTTGTGCCTGACTTTCCCGTTCTCCCACATTTTTCCCGTTCCCCTGTTTGCTTCATCGTCAATAAGAGAGAATAGTAAAAACAGCTATAGACAGCATATAGCAATGCCCAAGCGGGCTATTGTCTTTCCTCCTTATAAATTATATTTGAAGAAGACACTCCACTCGACCCGTACCGTCTAATATGCATCTACGCATGATTGATACACGCGCGTAGCAATCTCGGGCAAATGCGAACAAGGTACCTGCAATCAAAGAACAATAGAACAGCGATCATGTTGATACGCTGCTTTTCTTCTTCGCCCTGGGGATGATCTCCACTTCTTTTCCCCCTTTTCTTCCAACACTTTGCTGTTTATTTTTTTCTCTATTTTTTTAATAAAGGCCTCTCTGCCCCAGGATGAACACCTGTGATCTTCCGATCACCCCCCTTGGCCCTTCAAAACAAAGCATAAATACAACACGAAGACAACCATGCTTGCTGCGCCGTACGTGGGCGTCTCCCGGCATCCAGGCCGGAGCCGAATTTCAGCCCCCACCCGTGTACCTGGCAGCCAGGACATGGGCTCTTTCCTCCCTGCGTCTTCTGCAAGCTGAGGCTTCTCATGTTGGATTGGCTATGACACAGCTCGTAACTTGTCCGTCAGGGCAGACGCAAGGCAGCAGATGCCCGAGCTCTCCGAAGGAGCACCCCGCACACACATGCACGCATACGGCCACACAATGCCATGTGGGTGATTCTTGGCAGTGTTTTGTGAATATATGTATCATATCAAAATCACGTCTCTCGTAATATCTCTCAAACCCGCCGTGTCTGCCATGGTCATAGCCCACATTTAGGTTCTGACAACGGCTGGGGAGGCGTCAGGAATCCGTAGGAGTCCCGAGATCGGACTAAAAGGCAGGCAGCCGTTCTCCCTGACAAAGAGTCCCTCAGAGGAGCTTAGTTACGTAATGGGCGTACATGAAAGAGGAGGCGAGAGCTTGGACAAGGATGGATCAAATAGCCATGTGTAATTCTACGGGATTTTCGAGAAATGGATCAAGTTCGAGATTCAAAGACCGAAGAGGGGGATGAGGAGAAAAAGGCAGGTGATAGTGACGAAAGGAGGAACGGCTAAGAGAGCGGCTAAGAGCGCCACCTCGATGTTGATGAGAAAGAGACGAGAAGAAATGACAACACAAGGTGAGGCGTAGCACCGAAAAAGCTGGCCACATCGAGAGGGGAAGGAGGAGGCCTGCGGCAGAAAGCTTCAGAGCTTCGCCTCTTGGCCTCTGGGCCCTCTCTCCGTCTCCATACCTTTTCTTGCTTGTTGTTTCACAAAATTAGTGTTTGGCGGGGAAGCAAGGGATGAAAGGTAAAGGTATTAGAGGACGGCGACCTGGGCCGGCAGACTATTTTGGCTTCACGGCACTATTTCTTTAGCGGGCGGGGGGCAGGAGACTGCTCGTCCGGCTGCAAGCAAATGTCGATTCTACAAGAATCATGCACTAGCAGACCTCGAGCTCGCCTCATCCCCGAGTCATCAGACAGGACGAGGTTTCTGCGTAGTGCTGCGCGGCGTAGAAACTCATCTCGAACGGGAGGGGATAAAGCTAGCAGACACCAGCAAAACGATGCAGTCATAAAGAAACCCAAAAACGTAAAGGGGAAAGAGGAAGCGAACGAGATGATGATCGGCCACCGTCTCTGTTCCTCCCCCTAAAACAAGTGCCAACAACCCAGAACGAAGTCCGCTGTTTACAGTTGCTGTAGTCGTGCTTTTGTTCTTGAAGCTTCCTCTTTTCAGCTCTTCTCTGTCCGCCAACAGCCGGCAGATCCTCAGCGGGCAACAGACGAGACGAAACGTTAGGGCGGAGAAATCCGCTGGTGTGTCTCAATTCTTGAAGAAACTTGGATGATCTTGCCCTATGGAATATTGTAATGCAGAGCTAGTTGATCCTTCATCCCATTTTTGTTTTCGTTTTCAGCAGGAGGAGAGAAGGAAACGAAGTGTACAAGCAAAGGGAGGGGGACAGGGACCCGAGCTACATAGCCAAAGGAGGCCAATGAAGAGAGCGAGGTACTAGGAACAAGGACCAGGGAAGATCATGAGAAGCAGACCAGTTTCTCTTAGTGCAATGCACCGTCTGGATCTGGATCCTGCTTTTAGGCAGTCGTAAGATGGAGGAGGGCTGCTAAAAAGACGTAGTGCGTTAGAAAACGAGCTCGGCCGAGCCTATCTGCTCCGTCTCCGTGAAAGCGTCGGCTAAAATTCGACTATCCAATATCCAGTTTTGCTGCTCTGCGCGCTTCTCGTTCAAGATGGCCTAAGTGCATTTCCATTTTGCTAAGAGCAGATCACAGGAGCAATAAAGGCAGTTCTAGCTACCTTACCAGGCTGCGATGGAGAGCGATTAGGACGTCAAGAGATATTCAGACCAATAGACACTACAAAGGCCTCAAGGTATCGGGTACGATCGGCAACTCGTGCTCCCGTGCTTAGCTTGTGGTCTTTTCTTTTTTGTCCTCGGCAGGGATCAGGCATTGAGAATGGGGTGTGAAACGCTGTATGTGAACGGAAATTCAAAGACAAGAAAAGAAAGGAATGTCGAGAGAGGGGGGGAGAAACAGAGCGCCAATGCGGAGTACTCGTATTCTGGCAACCCGAAAGATGAAAAAAGAAACAAGACGTCGTGCGACCACGCCGCATGCACAGTCCTTGCAAACCGCCCAATTGCGTCGAGGCAAAATGACGCGGAAATGCAGGGCAGACGCAGATGCAGATGCAGGCTGGAGTGATTTGTTTCTTTTCAGCTCTTCCAAGACTCTGCCCGCGGCATCGACAGCTGCCCGGAGAGCCGAGAGAATAGAAACAGGAGCCTTGCTTTGCAAGCGCTGGAGCGACTTGACATTTGTGTTGCATTGACCCTACCAGGACGGTTTCTTTTTTTGTTGTGCCCCTTGCCTTTGACCTCGGATTTCTGCATCTTCTTCTCTATCAGCCCCTGTTCGAGCCTTGGCAATTGCCATTTTGGCCATCCTTTCAGAGGACATGGAGATAGCATACTTCCCATCCTCTACGTCCGTCTCCCTTGCGTCGCCCACGTGTTAAAGTGTTGCTTGCTCTTCAAAGAAAGTAAGGAGGGGAAGCCGGGCGAGGCAAAATCCAGTGCAAGCCACAAACGAGGCAAGGCGGTAAAAGACGGCTGTAGAAACTAGCCCTCGCTTTGTTGGCGACGACTCTGTATCTTCTACCTGTGTTCCCCGGTTTTGGACTAGATCGAAACTGCACAACATCATGGATGCCTCGCTAAATAGGACGTTCTGTTTCGCCTCGCCCACGTCTTTTGCGAGGCCACGTTATTTCTTCAATTCCGTCTTCGTCTTTCGACCAAACAGAAGCTATTCTTATTTTGGTTTTTTCTCTCTCCCTGCAGTCGTCGTTAGCTTCCCCGAGACAACAAGAAGGCCGAGGAGTGGAAGAGCGGGAGCGTGAGGCGTTGATCGTCTTTTCTTTTTCCCTAGAAGGTTGCAACCATAACAAAGTGGTTAGCTTTAAATAAGAAGATTCAAAAAAGAGTGGAAAAAATGAAGAAGAAAAAATAAGAAAGAAAAATAAGAAGAGGGGGAAAAAAGGGCACCCCCTCGTCAACGGTGTTGGTTCATGATGAAGGACTGGCTCTCTCTAACGGTTAACAGGCCGGCACGAAACAACAAACTGAACTGCCACGCCCTAACTGACAAACAACAGACCACCAAAAAAAGCAAATGCCGGGAAAACAACAGACCACTGAGCCGCAAATAACAGACAGCTTAGCTGCCAGCCGCCAGCTAACAACAAACAGTAACAACAGCAAGCAGGAGATGTGTTTCTCCGCTCCGAAGCAAAACGAAAAATAGATGACATCAAAAAAGAAAAAATAGCAGAAGAAAATGATGATTGCATAGCCGAGCCATTGAACGCGATACTCTACACAATCGTCATTGTAGGGGGTACCGATCGACAAAAGGCGAAAGCGTCCGGAAACGTATTACACGTCGCCCCCCTGCGGGCGTCCTGTTCGTTCATTTCAAAATCGCACACACCGCTCTTCATGCCGTCAGAGCTTGCCGTTTTCGTTCAAGAGCCCTGCGCTACGCCTCGTAGCTAGCTCTTGTGCTAGCAGCATCTTGGGGGGGGGAAGGGTTGGAAGGGTCTTTCGATTTAGCCACCAATCCGTCATGCCAACGTTTAAAATCGGCAGCACTACAGATGCAATGTAAATCATAAGACGAGAACGGTCTATCCGCATCGGCTTGTGTTGGATCCGTCTGCTAACAGACGTAATTTACACACCATGAAACACTAGTGTTTTGTAACAGGCTAGCGGGTGGAGGCAAGTGATGTTTTGTTGACCAGCCTGGATAAAACATTGAGAAACGGGAGAGAGAAAAGCGAGAAGGGCAGGTGGTAGAGAACACAAGAAAATAATGGAGCCGCGACAAAACGAACGCGGGATGTCGGTCAAGACGAACAGCTAAGCTAGTTCACAATTCAGCGCCGTCAGTGGTGATGATTTCGTTTTTTTCTCGATTTGCCCAACAGTCGACGCAACCCGTACGTAGGCTCTCGAGCCAAGAGGCAGAGGAGGTGGAAGGGAAGCCGAAGGAACAAAGATGGTGTCGGCATACGACTTGCAAGCCCGACTGCCACCCTCCTCGTTTCCTATTCCTTTTTCGGATGTGGCGCACGCCGCGATAGAGGGCAGAGAGACAGCTGAAATGGGGGAGAGGGGATGTTTACGAGCTCTGCATGTAAGAAAATGGTAAAGAGGCAAGGAGTCAAAGGAAAAGAAAAAAACCAAGGACGGCGATTGGGCAATCCAATTTTGGGCAATCCAATCTGGAGACAAGAATCGAGTGGACGAAACGCAAGACGGACCAAAAATACAATAAAAAAAACCATGCGCGTCAGACCGATCGCCGTGCGAATCGAGGATGCGCTGGGATCAAAAACGAACGTCCATTGATCGACGTAATTGTCTCCTGTTTTCCTCTGGAAACTGCATCTTGCGTCCCATCGGCCGGCTTCTAGACCTTTTGCTTTCGCTTCTGATTTCCTATTTCTGTTTCTGGATACATACTTGCAAGAGAGGAAAAGTCCGAGCCACATTGTCGTTACGTCCCTTTTTTCCCTCCCTTTCTTGGCCTCCCAGTTGATCAAGCCGATGTACGGGATGATGTCAGAACGGCTCTTATTTTGGTTTGGTTCTTTTTATTCAACTTTTGCTAGCATCTCTCGCCTTGCGCTCTCCCCCATATTGTGTTTTTTTCATATCTGCTCTCGTGAGCCCGGTTCCTTTTCGGCATCCTTGAGGCACAGAAAGCGTAAAGGGCCGGAGATATAAAGTGCTACTGCCATGCACAGGCCGGAAAGAGGCCGAAGATAGACAAAAGGGGTGCAGAAAACATTCCGCAAGGCAAGTAAGGGAATGGCCGATCCGGTACAAAAATAGAGGGCACAAGCGAGCAAAGGGACGCGGTAGTGGGTAGCAGAGAAGGAAGGATGAGATGAACATGAGGCGCAAAAATAAAGGAAGCAAGGCTGGAGGGGGAGATGCGTGGTATGCAAGACGAGGGGAGGGGGGGAGAAGACGACCCATGCCAAAATCAAACCCAAAAAGAAACCTCCTAAATTCTCCTGCAGTCTCCTGCAGGTGTCCCCCCCCCCTCCTGCAGGTGCCTCTTTTGGTCATTTTCGTCTCTTGTTTTTTTTTCTTTTTCTTTTTCTTGGAGGGCTTACGTCGCTTTGCATTTGCATCAAGGCACGAGCAGCATGCATCTTGGTCAAGATCGCACACTTCATCCGCTCTCCGCTGTTACGTCCCGTTTTCCTTGTCCTCGCGGGATGTTCCCCTCTCCCCTCATCCCTTCTGTCCCCCCCAAGGGCGTGTCCGATGATGCATTTCCGGGTCCTGTGCACGCCCTTTTTTAAGGATCATAAGATTTTTATTGTATTTTATTTTTTCTTATTTTTTCTTATTTTATTTCTTGCAATTTACTCCGTATCTGCAAACCATATTATTATTGGTCGCGAGACTGCTCTGTATGTGGCCCGGCTGTCTTCTACTATCCTTTGTACGCCCTTCCCTCGATTTTCTTTTGGCCGGACTTTTCTCTTTTTCCCCTTAATTTTTCCCCCTCCTCGAAACTACCCGGATAACATACCCAGCTCGCCCGATTTTTCATCCGAGTCTGGCTTGCTTTGGGCATGCAATTTTATGGATTCCCGGAAGCCGGTCGCGTTCATGGGTCCGTCCTGCATATTGGAGAACAAAATAAAGAGATCAGAAAAACCCAGACAAGCCGTCGGCATGTAGCAAAAATAGGACTTTGGTTCGGCTTCTGAGTAAAAAAAACAGATATGCGTTTATTTTATTTTTGGGGCTATTTTAATTGAACGTCTTAATTTTCTGCTGTACTCTTTTTACTTCCCTCTCATTATCTTCATTAATCTAAATTCGGGCGCCATTCCCTCCCTTCTGCCTGTCTGCCTTGTGATATATACGACATTGATTAAAAAACAAAAGAAAATAGGAGAAAAAGAGCTTGCGGCTTTTCTGCCTTGACGAGGCAGATTTTCCTATTAACTGCCAGTTTTCTCTTGAAAAACCGACAAGAAAGAAACGAAAAACAGACAACAGAAGTGGTGAGCAATATCAAACTTGCCTCCCGTTTTTTTCTGTCTCGTATCTCACCTTTGCACTTCCTCATTTCCTTTTCTCTCGTCTAGTTTATTTTCTTCCGTAAACAATATCGTTTCTGTGTAACGAAAATCTCCTTTTCTCATTTCATCCGCGTCCCTTCTCCTGTGCATTCGAGCACCTCGTGCCCTTTGGCAGGACCTACGAATTTCCCGGCCAGCCCTCCCTCCCCCCTTTTCCTCATTTCTTCACCACGTTTACCAGTTCCCCTGCACGTCTTCCTCTCCTGTGCCATTCCCCTTACCATTCCTAATTAATTCTTCATGGGGGAAGGGGGTGTGAAGATCGAGGAGGGAAGGCGGAAATCCCTTCAATTAAACGTTGTCCCTATCATTCTCTTTGTTTCCCTCCTTCTGCGGTCTTGGTTCGGATCTCTTCCCTTCCCTCGTCCCTTGTATCCCGTCTCTCACCTACCCCCCCAAAAGGATAATTTGCATTTCTCTTAACAATATTTTTCTTCCCCGGACTAAAGGACTGGACCGAGAAGGATGAACACGGAAAAGCAACACTTCTTTAAAACGGAATTATTGCCGGCCATGACGACAAGGCGTAGTCGTCAATCAAAGCGTGACGAAATCTTATAGCATCCAGCATCTGCACTGTTAGAGAAACAGATATGAAAAGCCTTGTACTATAGCAAATAAAGTGAACGGGGACCAAAAGACAAGAAAAAAGATCTCGAATTTCACCTATCCCCGATCTTTACACTCCTCTCTCTCCATATTGATCCTTCAAAGGACCGAACCTCGTACATCTTAAATTGTTATAAGCTTTCTTTCTTTCTTTAACCTGGGATCCGTCCATCAAGAGCACCTGTTTTTTTTTTGTTTTGTCTCCACCCCGGTTTCAAGACATCGCAAAGGGACGCGGCCGGGATACCGGAGAAGGGACTGGTGTTTGTTGTTATTATTTTTCTGATAATACGACCGACAAGCATAAATCCCTTTGGACAGGCCGTTTGCTATCGCGCGTGAACAACATGTTCGCAGTCCCTAGATGATGTTCAATTTATTTCAAGGCACTCCGCCTCCACATCCAGAATCTCTCTATTTCCAAATATTTAAGATTTAAAATTCCTGCCGGGTTGGGGGCCAAAACTAAAGGATGGCAGCTCGTGCCCTCTCGACGGCATCTGTATCGTGTTCTCCCCCCGGGGCCTGGATTTGAAATTCCGCCGGGTTGGGGGCCAAAAATAAAGGACGGCAGCTTCTGCCCTCTCGATGGCGTTATTTGTATCATGATCTCCCCCCGGGGACTGAGTCAATGATGTTTGGTCATGACGGGGTCCTCGCGGCAACGAAAAGCTGACTGAGATCAACCAACTCTCCATGCGATATGTACCATTTTTGACGAAAAGTACCGAGACCGACAGATGTGCAAAAGGAAAATACCAGATGACGTCCCTAAATATTGTTAAAATAAGGCCTTTCAGTTCTTCCTATTTCAACCCCCATTTTCTTCTTTCTCGTATCTTTTCCCCTGTTGCCTGTTGTTTGCTCCCAATGTGTTTACACTGCCTGCCGCCATTACATGCTCTGAGCCCCCTTTTGCTCATTTCTTTCATCCGTCGTCTCTCCCCTCTTGATTTTGTTTTATTTGTGTTCCCTTGTTGTTTGCTTGGTGGGGGTGTCATTGCGGTCCTGACTCTTCATCTTTCCCTTTTTTTTTTATGTTTTTTGTTGTTGTTGTCCAACACGAACATCAATCACCAGGCCCCTTTTTTGATTTAAAAATAAACTTTTGATTTCTCATCTTCTTTTCCCTTTATCTCTACCCCCCCTTCCCCTCTGCAGCAGCATATTTTTGTTTTGAACCGCCCCCCTCCGCCCTTGCCATTCTGCTTATCAATTAAGGCCAGACGATGGAAGAGACAACACACTCGCAAAAAGCGCAAGTGATGTAAACGAAACAGACTAAAAAAGAACACACAATGAATCCAAGAAGCCATTAGACCACACGCACAAAGAGCACCCTCCGAAAATAAAACAAAAACTCCCTATGATATCACGAAGACAATGAGAAAGAGAAGAAGAAAAAAACGATCCAGAATCCCTCTTGCCGCTATCCAACCCAAAAAAAAAAACAATCCAAAAAGTATATAAACAAAGAAAGAGACTAAAAAAGGAGAACCAGAATAGAAAAAAGAATTTTCTTAAAAAAAAATACAAACCAAGGTATTTTTAGCGTGTGTGCACTCGGAACAGAGCAAGGCCGATTCGAGAGACGGAAATCGGTAGGAGGTGGATGCCGCTGGTGTGTTGTGTGGCAGGACACGTTGGCCGTTCTTCCAACAGCCATCGGTGTTGCATCGCCTCCTCTCCCTCTTGTTTTGGGCTTGCTAGCAGTCTCGTTTAGGGCCTCTCACCCTTCCATGAGAAAATAGAAAGAGCCAACAATACGGGGGGCAAAGAGGCGCGGAGAACGTGTCATCGAGTCTATCCGAAAGGAGGCGAGGAGGGAGGGAAAAAGGAGGGAAAAGGAGGGGAAAAAAGGACACCAGGCTTCTAGCGCCGATCAATCAGGCACGCCCTATGCGCCTTCCAAGGGCTGGACAAACGAGTAGTTGAAGTCCAGGAGGTTGTCCAACATCCAGTGCTGAGGGTCAAAGAAGTCGTAGCTCGACGGGTTGGTGTCGTAGGTGAGGCCCGCGCTCAGCATGCCGTTGTGGCTATGGCCGGCCAGGCCGGGCGCGGTCGGCGTGAGGGCACCGTTGGACGCCGCGGCGAGGAGATTCGGCAGCCCGTGGGTTGCCGGCATCAGTCCGCTGTCCATGTGCGTCGACGACGCTGTTGACTCATTGGCTGAATCAGGGTTAGTCGGGTGCTTGAGCGCTACGGAGGGGCCACATTAGCATGGGCGAACACAGTAAAACAAAAGAAAAGAAAAAAAAGGGAAAACGTACCATCTAATGAGCCGCGGCCTCTCGCCTGGTACTCTTCCCTCCAGTGCCAGATGGAGTCGAACACCAAGCTCATGCTGTGGCGACACCGCACCTTGAGCTGCAGGCTGTCGTCGATGCTGAGGACCGAGTCGTCGTCCAGGTGCTGGCGGTTCTGCTGCGTTTCGAGGCGGGCCCCGTTCCACATCTGGACCATCAGCTCCGCCAGGCGCCACTGCAGATCATTGTGCACCACGCTCGTCGACCGGATGGCGTTGATTGTGCGGTGGAACAGCTGGCGGCCCTGCTCGTAGTCGATGGCCTGCGAGAAGAACGACCGCATCAGCTTGAGGAGCGCGAAGCCGGCGGCGACGAGCATCTGCTGCAGGTAGTTGGTCGCGTACTTGAGCGTGTCGATGCCGACGTGCTCCTGCGGGGACGACGGCGACGACACGGTGCTGTTGGCGAGGATCTCCTCGAGAAAGCTGGTCGTGGAGCGCCAGAGGCCCATCAGGTCGTCGAGGTAGCCGGGCGTCGTGCTGGAGTCGAAGAAGCCGGCGAGCCGGAGGTGCAGGCCGGCGGCCCTGAGATGGAAGGCCACGATCGGCGACAGGTTGCGCGACAGGATCTCGGCGTGCAGCTCGCCGTACTCGCGGCGGAAGACGCGCATGAGAATGGAGCGGTGCTCGTCGCCGGCCACGCCGCGCGAGTCGCTCGCGTTGCTGTACATCTCCTTGGAGACCTTGTCGCAGAAGCGCTCGATCTGCAGGCGCGCCTCCAGCTCCTGCGACAGCTGGAAGGGGCCGGAGTCGCCGGACCGCGTGGCCAGCGTCCAGTCGTACAGCGACGAGGCGGGCTGGCCGTAGCCGGTGGCGACGTTCTGGGCGACGATGTTGCACACCGCCCACGTGACGACGCGGTCGTGCAGCTGGTCCTTGTTCAGCTCGACGACGACGCGCGTGAAGTCGTTGATGTGGTTGGGCCGGTGCAGGCCGATGCCGGTGGCGGTCTTCATCATGACGCCGCAGAGGATGTGCGTCGGGTCGGACGTGGTCGTGCTGGTCGGCAGCGGCCACGTGCACAGCAGGCACATGGCTTTGACGACGCAGTGCGACCCGGGGACGTCGCCGATGGTCTTCCACAGCAGCGTGTTGAGCGGCGACGAGATGGCGGTGAGGAGCGTCGGGTCGAGGGAGTAGCGGCGGGCGGCCACGGCCACGATGGACCAGTACAGGAGCGGGTGCTGCCTGTAGTACTCCTCGGGGGACAGGGCGGCGTTGAGGAAGGGGAGAAACGGGTGGTAGAAGAGCCAGAAGTCCTGGAACAGCTGGGCCTCGCCCTCGTCGGTCAGGCGCACGTCCTCGAGCTCGCGCACGATGCGCGGCAGGCTGTAGGAGCCGCCGCGCTTAAGGTGCAGCAGCGACGAGACGGCCTCGTCGGAGCCCATCAGCGACGGGTTGCGCGTGTGGGTGTAGATGGTGTTGTTGATGATGGGCGACTGCAGCTGGGAGTGCGTCAGGCTGTCGTCCTCGTGGTCGTCGGGCACGACGTAGCCCTGGGAGCGGGCCTGCTGCACGCTGCGGCGCAGCCGCTCAATCTCCTTTTCCATCTCGGCATGCTTGGAGCGCTTGCCTATACGCTTGAAGTTGGACTCGATCTTGCATGCCAGCTTGAGCCGGTTACACCGAGAGCAACTCTGGAACGGGTCTTGGATGACGTCGCATCGCAACTAGAGAAGAGGGGGGAGGAGGAGACGTTAGACCTGGGGAATACGGGCACGGTCAATGCGCCAGCACCGACCGTCGCCGGCCACGGATGCGGGACGCGGGATGCGGGATGCGGGATGCGGGACTCACTTTCTGCTGGCGGCATTCGTTGCACGCCCGCTTGACGCCGGGCTGGCGCTTCTTGTCTGAGGGGTCGCCGCCATCGTCGTCGTTGAGGACGCTGCCCGGGCTGCTGTCAAAGCCGGCGCTGGCGGCCGCTCCGGCGCTCCGCTTCCTCTTTGCGCCGTTGAGGCCGACGATGCTGCGGACGCTCACGGGACTTGTCGGGCTCAATGAAGCACCGCCCGCGAGGAGTGGCGAGCCATCCATGCACGAAGAGAGAGGACTCGCAAAACCCCCAAAAGGGCGGGTGGAGAACGAAAGGAACGGGATGGGAGGGAAAGAGGGAGGGGTTCGCCCGAGTCGAAGAGCTTTGTCTCAGTGCGCCAGGGTCGAACGGGGTTCTCTGTTGGAGGCTCGGCGAGGGAGGCAGACGATTCGTTCGTGATGTTCGGAGAATTCCGAGTGCAGGGCTTTTCACAAATAAGAAAACGAACAAAAATTGGTTTAATAAGACAAATTAAAGGACAGGCAAGAACAGAGCAGAACAACTAGCAAAGTGCGAAACGAATGGGGCGGTGGCTCTTTCCAATCCTGTTCACGATTTGTTTGAATTGAAGATTGGAATTGGCAAGAGCGACCGAACGCGGAGGGGGCGGGGAAAGACCAGAGGCCCGCGGCGGGCAGGAGCGATGAAAAAATTGTGACTCCCCAGCAGACCAGGAGCGACCAGCACAGGGCCCGACAGAGCAGGAACGGCGGACTGAGGAGTCGCCGTTGCCGCCGCAGCTGCTCATTGGCTGGAGAGGCAGGAGGGGTTCCACAAATATTGCGTCTTCTGCCGCTCATTGGTGGCCAGCCACGAAAAACCATGCATGCCGTGCTCGAGATGCATCACGTGGGGCCGACGGCCCACTCGAATGGGCAACTCCTCCCGATCGCCTGCCAGTCAGAGCGCGGCGCAGCGGTGCCCTAGCCTGGGCTGTCCTACCTTCCCGCTGCACTCCTGCCTGGCCGCCGCAGGACTCGCGCTGTACGGGGAATATGGGGTAGCATTAGAGCTGCAGAGAGCAGCCTCGAGGGAGGCAGGAGGAGCAGGAGGAGCTCCAGTGGCTCCTTCCTCCCGAAGACAACAAGCAAAGGTTGCAGCCCCAGCCTGTTGCCATTCATTACTAATCGCGTGGCTGGCTGCTGTCCTGCCGCCAACGGCGTCCTCCGTTTCTCTGCCACTGGCGTCTGCTCTTCCACGGCGGCCAATGCTCTCCGACACGAACACACAAGACGCACAAAACACACAAAACACGACAGCTGGCCGAGCAGTGGCATACGAGCTGCACGAAGCTGCCGCAACCTGCAGGCCCTGTCGTATGCCCGCTTTGGCCTGGCGGACTCCACTTTCCGGTGCTGCCCCTCTTTGGTCGTGGTGTTGGCGCCTTTGCGATTCTCGCCCCGTCGTCATTTTTTCGTCTTCGATTTCTGCACGCCCGCCGCGATCGTCTAGCTCGGCCTGCACTTGTCCGACGAGCACCTCTAGCCTCCTAGCCAGCCTATGAGACGCCAGCTTTTTGGCCTCGCTGCTTACGTTCGCGCGCCCGCTGCCCCTGACATCGGCTCCGGTGTCGTTCCGCACAAGGGCCTTATTGCCCCGAGTTCCGGGTGGAGCCACGACAGCGGCTAAACTGCGGCGTAAGACGGCACGTCTCTTCCGCCCCATTCCTCCAGACATGGCCGCCGCCCCGGAGACCAAGGTGCCCGCCGGTGGCCCCGGCACCCGGAAACTGTTCAAAGGCCGGCTGAGGCCCCCGGCGCGGGACTTGTTGTCGGCGACGTCTGCAGAGCCCCCCGTCTTGCGGAACGAGCTCGTCATCGAGCGGCCGGGATCTGACCCGAGACGTACGGAACCATCTCTCTTCACTCTATTTACCGTCCCTGTCCCCATTCTCTGTCTCAGGTTTCGGGCGTGCTGACACGCCTCTCGCAGCGCCGGTTGTCGAAGTCTGCTCGACGGCACTGCCACAGCCGTTTATCAGCCCAGATACGCCACTCGGGCAGCAGAACCCGACGGGTAGCTCCGGCTGAAGGGGGGAGGGGGCAGGCTGACACACCTCCGCTCTGTGTCGGCACTCCTGCTGGTCCTGTTTTTCTTCCTGTTTGAGACAGCAAATCAGATGGGCGGGATATCTGGTACAAGCACTCTTGCGGATGGCGAATTTTTGCTGCACTGCAACGCGCGCTGCAGCTGGGGCGCCCTTGTTTGACACATGACATGGTCCTACAATGGCGAATCACGACTGGACGGGTTTTGCTGAAACGATTTTCAGATGGCCTGGTGCTGCAGGCAGTCAGCGACGTGCATGTCCGCCGTATGTACTCTGCAGTCATTCCCGCTCTACGCGCATATTGGATCTTTGTATATTAATCAGATCGCCAGCCAATCATATCGCGGTCAACCAATGAACACAGTGCTGCTTGTGGCAGGGCAGGTTCATGTTACGTCGGAATGGTTTTGCTTGTGCACTGCGAATATGTTTTACTCCTTTGTATTGCCCGCCCGCGGACAGCTATTGGGCCGTGCTGCTGTTTTCCCCCCTGGTGTGTGCGGGCTCTGTGCCGTGTTGCAACCTTATTGCCCGCGTGGACGGTTGGTGTCGGTTGCCCAGGCTGGTGGCCAGCCCGTGCCAGCCCGTGTCAAATACTACCATGACGCCTGCCGCCCTGTCCCGTCTGGTAGCATCGGCTCTTTTTGATATCGCGGGATTGAAATGGCGAACCCAACAAAAACCAAATTCGCCTGTGTTTCCCGAGCTTTATATTGAAAGGCTACGTTCCAACGGCCATGTCCGGCGGCCACAACCTGGAAGACACCCGGCCGAGCAGAGCCTCCGCGCCTCTCTGGTATCGGGCCTTCCTTCGATTGCTCTTCTCGAACGTCAATTTACCAGAAACAGTCGCCCATCTGCTGGACGGCGCGTCCAGCCAGCAGCCATGCGGGGAGCTTCCGCTGGTGTTGGAGCGTCATGCACCAACAGCCCAAGGAAAGCCATCGGATGAAGAAGGGGATGTGTTTCTATCAAATTCGTGGGACGCCACGATCTCATATACTGGGGGCGTATGTGTAGCGAGGCTTTGCCCAAAGGCACACACGGACATGGGAGCACCCTACTTTTGTGTGCTGCTCAATCTGCAACGCTTATCTACATGCGAGTGACGGGTGGTCCGCGCAGCAATACGAAATAGTTTACCAGGCGCTGTCTTGCATATGCGCTTTCACGGACGAGGGCAAGATGTCCCCCTTACCCAGGACATGGGGATCGCCCCGTTTTGAGGCTGAGGGCAGCCCGAGCACCCGATATGCCGAACCTGGTATTGTTTTTGGTGAGAATTTGGAGACTTCTCCGCACGTGTTGTCTGACTTTGCCCCAGACTTGCCCCAGACTGCCCCGGACTTTTACCAACACCCCCCTCCCCATGCCTCCAAGCTTCCAAACTAGTCCGTTTCTTGTCGAGGCTGTCGTCTTTCTGCGTCGTGCTCGCACGCAGACGCGCGGGGAGAAGCGAGTCAGGCCGGGGCCATGTGAGGCAAGGCAAGGGAAGAAGCAGATATGGGTCGACCGCGGCGCCTCCCCTGCTGCGTCGCCATGTGTGGAGACCTCGTCCACGTGGGATTGTGCAGCCATCTCGTCTTCGAGCTCGCCGGACAATACCCTATCGAGAGATACTCCCATGGGCGAAGAAAAGCCAGACCCACTGCTTCTCCAAAAAGTTTCGTCTTAACGAACAAAAAAAAAGGCCCTTTTGCTCTCGTTGCATTGCCCGAAATTTGGGGAAAGTGGAAATAGAACTCGTTAGTTGCATTTTGACTGGGAACCGTCTCCATTTTGACGACCGACGAGCGGGAAGAGTGGACACGATGCGTTTCCCGGGACTGGACGCAAGGCTGATAGCCTTACCTGACCAAGTCACGAGAAGTGGGACGGCTAGACTCGGAGCATTCGTGGTCAGGCACAGATCCACGAAAACGAAGATGAGGATCATGATCCAACTGTGTGTGCTGGCCCGCATCTGCGAGTACTTGTGAGAAATGAAAGATCTGCAGTCATCCGGATTGACCATCGGGACGCACACTGTCTTCAACGTACTCGTATCTGCAATGTTGACGACGGGCGGTACAGACGAGATCGATCGTGTATCTTGGAAGTTCGTCTAGCAAGGTGGCCTAGTCTGTTGGTGGTCGAGGGAGGAGCCGCTAATGACTCGTTCCTTGTGCCACTCTTCGTGCAATATTTTTGTGGGCATTGTGATGTTCACTCGTCTCCATTCACTCCATACTCGTAGACGACACGCAGATTCAGTTGCAGGTTTGGCCCATGGAAAAAGGCTAAGATGAATGAGGTGCCAATTTCGTGCCTGTTCGCCACAATGGAGTTGGGAGACGGCCGCCAAGATGTAGTTGGAACCGTTGACAACATTTTTTTGTGTTGGCATTTCCAATTTTCTGTCATCTAGTCCGTTCCATTCTTAGTCTCAAATGGAAAACAAGCTCACCGCGAGAGAAGTTCATGTGAACCCTTGTAGATAAGGGGCAAAGGGGGCCTCATGATGGGAAATGCGAATGGAGATACGGAGTAATCATCTGGGAAAGGGGGTGTCTTTTCTCGCGCCCATTCTTGAAGTCCGACAATCGACGGAGTCTCTCTCTCTCTCTCTGCTTCGTACGGAGTACTACTTCTTCTACTTTCTTCTTTCTGCATTCCCACTTCTCCCACGCTTCACATCCATCTGGGGCCTCCCCGCTCCCGTCCCCGGTTTTCGGGTTTGGGTTTGGGGTTGGGACCAAACGGGTCAGCCGGCGTGGAAAAGGTGGAAAAGGTGGAAAAGGTTGTCAATGGCAGCGTGGACGAAAAGGGTAAGAAATTCGCCAAACCGTCTAGGTCTAGCCGGGAGGGCTGTCTATAGCCGACGGTCTTGCCGAACACCGCTTATTTCGCTCGCCCGGCTAAGCATTCCCCGGCCGAACAAGACGCCTCAATTTCCCCAGGCCCCCAGACCGCGCTGTTGGCTTGACAGTAGCGCAGGAGAACAATAGCGGCAGTTTGGCATTTTGTTAGTTCCGTTCTCCGCATCACGCTGTAATTTTCGTCATGGGCTCTGAATCATTGCTGGGCACGATTCTATTCTCCCGAGTCAGTCTGCACGCACTGCTAAACGAAAAGGGGATCGTGCCAAGTACAATTACAGGTAAATGTCAGCCATAACTACATTCCATTGCCGCTGCTGCTTCTCATCTGTAGGCTATCCATTAGGCACTTCCGGAGTGACTGGTGTACACTGACACGCCCTGCATCTCACGTCTCGCGTGTTGTTTCTCAACTCGAGTCAACAGTAACTGACACCTCTGTTACAAGTACTCCCGAAAATGCCAAATAACCTGGAATAAGGCGCAGAATGTATTCTGCCAACTCCACGTATCTCATAGTTCCGTCATGCCCTCGTACGTGATCAAGTGACCTCCACAGCCTGGATAGCCGGAGTCTCGGTTCCCACTTAGACTACGGAAGCTATCAGTCACTACGACGCACGACGCACGACGCACGACACACGAAATAATGATACCGACAGGGCAAGCGACTGTCTCCTCTCGGCTGTGTTTTCTTGCATAATATGTACAGGCGTCTATGCACGACTGTCCTTTTGTTCCTACGGAGTAGCATTCTAGCAAGGCTGCCCAACTATACCGTCGACTATATGCGTACCCCGGAACGGCGAGAGACATGCTCTCGATATCCTATCGTCGACAGCTCCATGCTCGATCCATGCCAGCTAGCGGACACGGCACACCCCATTTGGAGGTCTGCGGACTCGAATGTGGACATTTCCAGGCTTCAAACTAGCGCTGCCCAGGCCCCCATGAAATCGCCATCAGATCCGCCGCCCCATCTTTTTCTTCGTTTATTTTACCCATTTTCCTTTCCCTCCCCGTAAAATCGGGAGTATTCCACAACGGCCTCCCTCCCGACGCGTCGTATAATACGTCGTGGCAGTCCCGGGGCCGGACTTCTATCCCCGAGCTTCTGCTGGCTATCCACCCCTCGAGACCTTTAGCTCTCACCCCATCCATTCTCCGGTCTTGTCCCATTGCCGTACTCCATACCAAAAAGGGTCCCCCATAGTCTACAGTTGCGGTGCCCCCTTTCGCCCCCAGAGTCCTCCTCCCCAACCCCACCTCCTGGCGCTGTCTTCTCGAAGCGATTTCCGCTTTCTACGTAGATTGTTTTCCCTTTCTATGCCGCCTCCCCCCTCCCATTTTTTCCTCCTATCCTCATGGTATTAGTTTTTTATTCCTATTTTTCTTTCTTGTGTTGTTTCGGCTTCATATTGTCCGAAAACCCAGTCCGTTGAAGAGAAACGAAGTGCCGGGGAAAAGAGTCTGTTCTTGTAATCCCACTGTTAACACGGCACGACACTGCACAACACACACTGGCCGAATCAGCTTACACCTTTTCTCGCATGCCCAACGACGACTCAGCATACCCTCACAACACAACACCGTACACAATGGCAACCGACGCGGAGGCTGCTGTTGCCGCCGCCGCCCCACGGCCCAAGAACCCCAACAAGGTCCGCAAGCGAGCCCCCAAAGCCTGCCTGTCGTGCCGGGCCCGCAAGGTCCGATGTGACGTGTCACAGCGCGGCCGGCCGTGCATGAACTGCTATCTCGACAGCGAGACCTGTGTCGTCACAGGCCGCGCCTCCAGATTGTGAGATTTTGACGATTGGCGTCTCTCTTTTCCATGTCCCACCTCTGCTAACTTTACCAGGCGCAAGTCCCAGAGACCTGCCACGGTCACGGATGCTCCCATAAACGGCGCTGATTCTGCCGCCACCGATACTGCTGGCGGGCAGCCTCCGTTCCCGTCAGACGGCGGCTTCGGGGCGGACGACGGGCACAATCACGACGTCATGTCGTCAACAGCAGCAGCAGCAGCAGCAGCAGTAGCAGCCTTAAATATCCACAGCAATGCGCAATCACAACATCAACACGCACACCACGCACACCACGCACACGATCACGGCCACGGCCACGCACATCCTCACTCTCACCCGCAAGCCCACCAGCATGGCTCGCCGCAGTCCGATGCTTCATCCCGGCACCGGACGGCGTCGATCAAGGGATCGCCAACCGCACGGGACAGCGAGCCTCCACAACAGCAGCACTCGAATGAAGCGCCGCGTAATTCACCGCCCGTAGCTAGTGTAGCAGATGACATGGACGACATGGACGGTCTTCCTCGCACGCACAATGATCACCAGGGTCGCAATCACCAGCAGCCTCAGCAACAGCAGCATCATCATCATCAACCGCAACACCAGCACCAGCAGCAGACGAACCACAACCACCACAGCCAATACAACCAGTCGCGCTTCAGCAGCAGCGGCGGGCTCCACGACGACCCGCCGTCGCAGTCCACCGGGTTCCGAAACAACGGCGGTACCGACTTTATGGGCGGATCGGGCGGCGGCGGCGGCAGCGCCCCCTGGGCGGCCGAGCAGGGGCTCAACATGAGCGCCGACATCACGTACTCGTACTACCCGTTCCTGGCCATTAGCAACCTGTCGGGCATCCTGCCGCAGGACGTCAACTACCTGGAGCTGCAGGGCTGCCTGCGCGTGCCGACGCGCTCGATCCTCGACGAGTTCGTGCAGCAGTACTTCTTGCACGTGCACCCGCTGCTGCCGCTCTTCAACGAGGGCGACTTCTGGGAGCTGTACTGCCAGCAGCAGGACGGGGGGGGCGCGCCGCCGGCCGGCCGCATGTCGCTGCTCGTCTTTCAGGCGGTGCTGTTCGCGACGTGTAATGTGAGTCTACTAGGTGGCAGAGAAAAGTCCCCAGCCAAGGGGTAGTAGCAGGGGCCCTCTAGATTCAGAAGTACCAAGACTAACACCCGCAGTTCGTCTCCCGCAACAGCATCCGCGCCCTCGGCTTCCCGACCATCCGCCTGGCCCGCGCCGCGCTGTACCGGCGCGCCAAGCTGCTGTTCGACTTCGAGACCGAGTCGTCGCCCGCCGCCATCGCGCAGGCCGCGCTGCTCCTGAGCTTCTGGTCGCCCTCGACCAACCCGGGCACCAAGAACCCCAACACGGCCTGGCTCTGCACGGCCATCCAGCAGGCCAAGCTGGCCGAGGCGCACCACTACGCGGGCCTGGCGCCCGACAGCCGGCGCGCCAACGCGCTCAAGCGGCTGTGGTGGTGCTGCATCATCCGCGACCGCGTCATGGGCCTCGGCGTGCGCCGCAGCATCCAGATCACGCGCGCCCACTTCGACCTCGAGGCCAACCCCCCCCTGTCGCGCGCCGACCTGGCCGACGAGATCGAGCGCAGCCGCGTCTACAACCCGGGCACCAAGTCGTGCCTGATCGAGATCCTCGTGCACATGGTCGAGCTGTGCGTCGTCCTCACGGACATCCTGACGCTTGTGTTCCCGCAGGACGACACGCCCGGGTGGGGCCGGCAGATGGCGGACGGCGACGCGGGCCGCGTGCGCCAGTGCAAGATCGAGCTGCGGCGCTGGTACAAGGACGTGGCGCTCAAGTTCCCCATGTTCGGCGGCGCGGGCAGCCCAGGAAGCAATAGCGCGAATAAGAGCGGCGACGGCGGCGTGGCGCGTCTCGCCGGCGGCGCCCGCGAGTTCTACCACGACTCGGTCATCCTGTACACCAACCTGATGTACATGTACTACCAGTAGGTGTTCTTCTCTCACAACACACATATGCTCCCTTCGTACTAAAAAACCCCAGCTCCTCCCGTGTGGCTCTCTGCCATCACGAGGTCCTGCATATTGCCGTCGCCAACGCGGCACCCGGCCTCGGCGGCAGCTTGGCCAACGGCGGCGGCAAGGCCGTGCCCGTCATCTACGAGAACCGCTACGAGCTGCAGGACGCCGCCTCGGGCGTCACCGAGTGCCTCAAGGAGCTGATCCAGCTCCGCCTGGCCCGCTGGCTGCCCATCAGCGCGTAAGTCACCTTCGCCACCTATGCACAAACTGTGACTCGCTTGCTAACAAGACTACACAGCGTCGCTTGCACCGCTCTCCCGCTATTCTTACACATCCTCGACGTCAAGCTGTCGACGTCAGCGTCATCGGCGAACAATTCCAACAACAGCAATAATGCCAACAATGCCAACTCGGCCAACACGCCCAGCGACGTCAACGGCGGAGGCGGCTCAGACGCGTCGACGTCGGCCAGCTCAGCCCTGAAGCAGCACCGCCTCAACATCCTCATCGAGGCCATGAAGACGTACCAGCCGCAGTACGACGGCGTCGACTGGGTCAGCGAGACCATCCGCCACATTGTCAACCTGGCGCAGCTCGACGGGCCGGGGGCACAAGGAAATAGTACTGGCGCAAATGGGAACAACAACGACGGCGGCATCTCCGACTGGACCGACATCCTGGCGTCCAACCCGTCGTGGTACCTGCGCCTGGCCCTGACCATGGACCTGGCGCTGCGCAAGAACCGCATGCCCGAGGAGCGCGATTTCCCCGTCGGCCTCCGCGGGCTCTTCACGGGCGGCTTCAGCCCCATCCGCGGCCTGCGGCTCGGGTACAACAGGGATGGCAGCGTGCCCGCAAACAACGTGAATGGCAGCAACAGCATCAACAGCGCCAACAGCAACGCCAACAACAACAACCAGTACGCATCACCCATCAGCGACCGGTCCGCCAACGCCGCCCACGTCTTCGATTTGGCCCACGTGGCCGCCGCGGCCGCGCCCGGCATGACGGCCACTGTGTCCTCGCCTCCGAGCAACCTTACTCTGAACGGCAACGGGAACGTGAATGGTGTTCACAACGACAATAACAACGCGAACGCATATGCTGCGCCGCCTACGAAGACCCCCGGCATCGTCAACATGATGAACGAACCGGCGGCAGGAGCAGCCGCCGCCGTGGCTGCTGGCGGTCCCGTCGGGCCTGGCGGCCTCGGCGACTTTGCCAACGGCGGCGACTACTCGTCGGCCGCCTTCATGCTGGCGCCGCACCACCTGGCCATGAGCATGGGCATGGCGATGGGCATGGACATGGGCATGGACATGGACCTCGACATGGACATGAACATGAGCATGAGCATGAACATGGCCATGGCGGCGTTCCCGCCCCCCCTAGTGACGCCCAGCGTCGTCACGCAGCTGCCGTCGTCGGACGAGGAGTCGCCGGCCTCGGGCGCCAGCGACAACTCGCCGCCGCCGCACCAGGGCGCGCAGCTGCAGCAGCAGCACGACGCCATGCTGGACGCGTACACCTTTGGCGGCGCGGCCGACGGCTTGGACGGCAGCCCCAACACGTCGGCCACAGACGTGGACGACGGCAACCACGACGGCGGAGACAAGAAGGTCGAGGGCGACGAGTGGATCGAGCCGGCGTGGGACGACGAGGGCCCGGAGCTGCGGGAGGGCGACCGGGACACGGCGCGGGCGCTCCTGGAGGCCATGGGCGAGAGCGCGTAAAAAAGTAGTTGCTGTCGAAAAGGCTACTGGCTATTTTGGTCTTATTTATTTTTAATTTTGTATATGAGTTGAGCGACCACATTCAGGGGGGTATGGGCGGGAAAACGACGGGAACTGCCACAAGGGAGGGCAGACGATATCAAAAAAGGGGGCCGGCGTTTTTTCCCCAGATCCCATTGATTTTCATAAATAAGCAGACCATCAAATTGGTTTCTTTCACAATTCTCTGCATCGTGATGAATCTCCTGTATATGCACAGACAGTCTTGCGCAATTCTTCTAATTGTCTAGGTATACCAGCTATGCGACCAAAGACGTTTCTAACAGCATGCATCGTTTCGTCCTGTCCTTCCCACCTCACAGGTTGCTCCTGCCCTCCGCGTCCCCCTCCTCTTCCAGCTCAGACAGGTACTTTTCGGCCTCCAGCGCCGCCATGCAGCCCGTGCCCGCGCTCGTGATCGCCTGCCGGTACCGCTTGTCCTGCACGTCGCCCGCCGCGAACACGCCCGGCACGGTCGTCAGCGGCGTGCCCGGCTGCGTGACGATGTAGCCCTCGTCGTCCGTCTCGACCTGGCCCTTGACGAGCGCCGTCGCCGGGTCGTGGCCGATGGCGTAGAAGAGCCCGTTGGCCTCCAGCGTCTCGGTCGCGCCCGTCTTGGTGTCCTTGACGACGATGGCGCTCATCAGGCCCTTGTCGTCGCCCTTGACCTCGACGCCCGCGCTGTTCCACCGCACCGTCACCTTCTTGTGCGCCAGCAGCCGCTTCGCCATGATGCTGCTGGCCCGCAGCTTGTCGCGCCGCACCAGCACGGTCACGTGGCTGGCGTACTTGGTGAGGAAGACCGCCTCCTCGGCGGCCGAGTCGCCGCCGCCGATGACGACGAGGTGCTTGTCGCGGAAGATGGGCACGGCGCCGTCGCACACGGCGCACGCCGAGATGCCGTTCTGCCAGTAGGTGTCCTCGCCGGGCAGGCCGAGCCGCCGCGCGGACGCGCCCGTGGCCACGATGACGGCGTCGGCCGTGTGGACGTCGTCGGGCGACCACTCGGTGGCGTACTGGAAGGGGCGCTTCGAGAGGTCGAGGTGGGCGACGGTCTCGGAGACGATCTCGGTGCCGAACTTCTCCGACTGCTTGCGCATCATGTCCATGAGCGCGCCGCCCATGACGCCGTCGGGGAAGCCCGGGAAGTTCTCGACCTCGGTCGTGGTCGTCAGCTGGCCGCCGGCGGCGACGCCGTTGGCGAGGAAGCCCTCATAGAGAATGGCTGACTGGTTAGCAAGGGAGCATGCGAGAAGCCAGCCCCGGAGAGAAACTTACGCTTCAGGTTGGCACGGGCCAGGTAGACGGCAGCCGTGTGGGCAGCCGGCCCGGAGCCGATGACTAGCAAAACGCACGCGCGGTCAGCAATTGATCCTCAAACACAGCCCACAGACACGGCGCAATACGTACTGACAACCTTGTTATGCATGGTCCTGGCGCCCAACTTGTGCAGCTCGCCGGGCGTTGTCGTCTTCTTGGGGGATGTGGTGGTGAAGGCTGCGATCCAGAGACCAGAGGCACCCGTTCGCAGGGTGCGGCGAGAGAAGGAGGAAAACAGCGTGGCGACGGTCGTCGTGGTCGTCGTGGTGTCGGGTTCGTGGGAAAAAGAGAAACTCGTCGAGGGCGGCGTCGTTTGCGAGGCTGACGTCGTGGGGGTTTTGCGGGAAAGATGTTTTAAATATAAAGTAACAAAAATTGCCGAGGCGGAAGATTCTAGTGAGATTCCATTTCTAATAGGGCCTCGGCCAGGGCGGCGACGGCGACGCTTAGCGCGTGAGGAATCGCAGTTTCTGTTCCTGTCCGGGCTGACAGATCAGGGAAAGCCCAGGGAAGGAGGGGTGCGGCCAGTGGGCAGTCGCGCCTGCCCTGGGCGTTGGAGGGGCCGAGGCTGGATCTGGGCTGGCAAGCGTGAAGGAGACGGGATCCATTTTTCATATTACATAAGCTAAACAGCCGACAGAAGCTTGGGCGCATGTCCCAATGGGCAGGGAGAGCTCCTAGAAGTTCCGACCCCCTAAAGCACCCTCGTTAAGTACATACTCCGTACACTAAAAAGAACATGTCTATGCTATTTTTATCATGAGGCCTTCGTAGCCAGCGATTCGATCAACGCAAACAACAACTCGGTATGTATTGTCATCGACCATAGGCATGAAGTAAAAGAGCTACTTCTTGAAAACCAGTTTTTCATGAAGACCTTCTAAATATAACTGTCGTACGGTATGATAACTAATAGGAAGAAAGAAAATTCGGGACCTTTTAGTTATTGATCATGTCGGGCTAACCGAACCTACAGCCTCGCAAAACAGAAAAAAAGAAAAGAAAGGAAAAGAAAAATAGGGAGAGAGAAAAGATAATATTGAGAGTTCCAAACGTTAACAACGAGAGTAAGCCTATCTATGTGACGTAAAAGCACGCGTAGAGAATTATGCAGACAAGAAGAAAACCGATGCAGCAGGATGCTTGAAAGGAGTAGAGAGAACTAATGCAAAAAAAAAAAACCCCCCCGAAAAAGAAAAAGAGCAGAGAGACCCCTTCAAGTCTAGTACTGCCATTGCTACCCAGCCAATCGACCAGGCCGTATCCTTTCTTGTCCTTTTTTCTAGGGTCTCAGCCACCAACCAGCCTGGTGCTGTGCCTCCAGCCCGTGGAAAATGCCCTTGTTCCGGTCAGTGTGCAAATCGAAAGTCTAGGCGCCGGCTGCCCTCCAGCCGCGTCGTCTTGCGGTAGTGGGCCTGCTGCTCGGCCGTCAAGGCGCTCCAGATGCGCTCCCGCTGGCGGTTGCGGTAGACGTAGTACAGCTTAGCATAAACGATGAGGAGGATCGACATGACGTTGACGACCAGCAGCGTGGAGTTGCCGCGGTGGTACAGCGGCTTGTCATCCTCGCGGTAGACAGTTGAGGCAAAGATGCCGCCGGTCTGAACGGCCATCTGGAAGGGGGGGAGGGGGTATCAGCAAGTGCTAGTTCTGCAGAACCGCTGTCGCAGAAAACGAAGAAAGAAGCTTACATTGTAGAGGGCGGCCGAGACGGTGCGCGTGCCGACGTTGTTGGAGTTCTTGGAGCACCAGCCAACAAGGATGGCATCTAGGCAAGTTCTTAGATCAGATAGTCTGGAAAAAGGGAACAATAAAAGGAAGAAGAAAACAAAACAAAACTTGAAAAACTCACGGCAGTACGGATACGACAGCAGAACCATCACCAGCACGTACGTCCCCCACCGGTCCTCAAACACGCCGGGCCAGTACCGCAGCGCCACGAGGCACGGCAGCGTCCACAACGGCTGCAGGAGGGCCAGAAACGCCCGCTCGTTCCACCGCTCCGACAGCCACGTTACCAGGATCAGGTTCGCAATGTGCGCCACCTTCGAGGGGATGGTCAGCAGGTTCGTCGCAAACGTGCTGAAGCCCATGGCGCGCAGCGTCAGCGTGATGTACGTTCCGACGGGGCTCGAAGGCACGTGCACGATCAGGCCCATGGCGTACAGCGGCCACAGGTCGTAGTCTCGGAGCGCCGCCCACAGCCGCCGCGGCGTCAGGGCCTCGCGGTTGTGCATGTCGCCCTTGGACGGGTCGTCGCGCAGGACGCGGTTGACGACGATGGCGACCTCGCGGTCGGAGAACCAGCCGCGCGGCCGGAACCACGTCTTGGTCTGCACGGCCGAGGCCGGCATCATGAAGAACGAGGCCACGCCGACGAGCAGCGTTATGAGGCCCTCGATCAAAAAGAGCCAGCGCCAGCCGGCCCAGCCGGCCACGCCGCGCATGTGCAGGAGGAAGAAGGCGCCGACGGACGTGAAGATTCCGGTGACGGAGAGGGTGGTCCAGAAGTAGCTCAGCCGGATCGGCAGCTCCCGGGAGGTGTAAAAGTAGGACAGCCACAGGACGAGATCGGGGATGAAGCCGCCCTAGGGAAAGAGACGTCAGCGCACCGGCTGGGCATCACACGGCACGGGGTGCGGGAAGAGGGGGGGAGGGAGCGTGGTTATATCGACGACATGGCTCATTCTCACCTCCAAGAGCCCCAGTAGGCTTCGGGTAAGAAAGAAGGAGCCGCGGCCGGCTAGAGCACACTGAGAGACGGCCACCAGGGACCATGCCACCATCTGCGCGGGGATCCAGCGATCGGGGCCGAGCGCCTTGGAGACCAGCTGCGAAGGCAGCTCAGCCACGAGGAAGGAGAGCAAGAAGATGGCGTGGCCATAGTTGTAATCTGCGGGCATAAGAGGGGTTAGGTCTGTCAACGTCGGAGGGTCCGGCTGTCAGGCCAGGACGGGGGGCGGTCGTACCGTTCGTGCTGAGTCCCAGATCGTCGAGCATGTTGTCCGAGACGGCCTGGCTGAGGTTTGCTCGGTCAACCTGCAACCCAAAGAACATGACGCACTGCAGGTTGGCAAGTCAGCCACAACCGTTTTGTCCTGCCCGTCCCCTGCCAATACGTCCACATTAAGCCGCTGCTGCTCACCGCCCACAGACAGACCCGCCCGTCCAGCTTGCGGACGATCCGCCGCTCCTCGTCCGCCGACCATGTCAGCTCGGGGTCGAACTCGTCCCGGCACTCGTACTGGCTCCGCTGGTACACCTGCCGCCAGTGCTCTGCCGTTGCCTCGTCGGCAAACGGGTTGTCCGTCTTCCCTGCGCCAGCCGTCGTGTCGAGCTCCGGCGGGTCGCCCGCGTCCGACGAGTCCAAGGAGCCATAGCTCTTGACGTCCTCCGGGTCATCGGAGGCGAGGGGCTTGTAGGACATCGTGGTCGTGGTGGCTTCCCGCAGTTTGATCCCAGCAGCTGCTCCCGTGCCCGTCGCCGGTCTGGTGGTTATCCTCGCTGCCGGCACCGTCGTCCCGGGCGCTGTGTCGGTGTCTGCTTCTGGTATGGCCTGTGGGACTGGGGTGTCCTATACCGTGAGAAGTGCCTCGGCGGGATTCAGTAGATAAATGTCTACGGCTACGACGACGGCCACCCATGTTGGCGGGCAGGGCGGTGCCGCCGTCGGCAGTGCTCTCACAAAATAGCAACGGAGATGGTGGACGTGATATGCGCTGCTAAGACGCAATCGGCCACACGAGACACTTGACGTGCTTGACCAACGATGGCACAAGCAGCCTCCCACGTCGACAGGACGATTAGCTGCTCTGGCGCAAAGTTCATATACATGCTGTCTGGCTGCTAAACCGCTCGATGCGGCACTCTATATTACCTGTATTTATCATGTACATTTTTTTAACGTAACTGTTTTGCTTTTAAAAGCGTTACGCAACAAGCACGCCAGGTACTTGAAGCTCCCAGGGGGGGGGGGTGACGCAGATACAATCGGCGGGACCGGTCATCACACGTGACTGCTGCAGGACAGCTACACGAATTGCAAAAGACGGGTTCCATTTTTCCCGTTACATAAGCTAAAACAGCCGACAGAAGCTTGGGCGCATTTCCCAAGGGGCAAAGAGAGCTCCCAGAGCTTCATCAGTCCCCATTCCAAATTTCTGCAGGTCTCTCCTTTTTCTGTTCTTAGCGTCGCATCACCACTCCACGAAACCGCACGGGTTAACAGACCGACCAGCAGCGATGAGCCGCAGCACAGCGCGCATCCGAACATAAATGCCATGGATTCGTCGGGCTCGCAAGTCTCGAGCCTCCTGCGGCCGCGCCTCGGCGCCGTGGCCCTGATCACGGCCACCGCTGCCGTGTCCATCGGCGTCAGCCTGTGCTACGAATACTGGCGGCGGAGTACCTTGGATCCGGGCGCGGAGAGCAGCCACGAGCGCCCAGGCGGCGGCTTGCATAGGCGCAACGCCGTCCGGCGGACGCGACGCACCTCGCTCGTCGACGGGCCGATCAGGGCCGAATCCGATCGACAGGCCGGCACCGACGACGACCCCACGGGCGCCCCGGCCACCGACGAGAATGCCGAAGTGAACAACGTGCGCGCGCTACAGGACGGCGGCGAGGGCCGCGCCGAGACGATCGTCGACGACGGCGAGGTGGACGAGCGCTGGCTGGACGACATGACCCACGCAGTCGTGCATCGGGCTGGGCAGAACATTGTCAGCCTGCTGTTTCGAGTGTCGGAGGACAACGCCCGGCGCAGCGCCTACGTGCACCGCGGGTGCGCGTGCAACGCATGCGGCATCGTCCCCATCCGCGGCATCCGCTACCGCTGCGCCAACTGCGCCGACTTCGACCTCTGCGAGACGTGCGAGTCGCAGGGCCTGCACATCAAGACCCACATCTTCTACAAGGTCAAGGTCCCCGCGCCGCCCTTCGGCCCGCGCCAGATGCAGCCCGTGTGGTACCCGGGCGACCCCGACGCCTGCCTGCGCAGCCTGCCGCGGGGCCTGATCGCGCGGCTGTCGCGCGAGACCGGGTTCGAGCGCCAGGAGCTGGAGGCCTTCTGGGAGCAGTGGACGTACATGGCGAACACGGAGTGGCGCGACGACCCGGACGACCTGGGCCTGGCCATGGACCGGAAGACGTTTGAGCGGTGCCTGGTGCCGTCGGGCGGCTATCGGCACGCGGCGCCCAACCTGATCCACGACCGCATGTTCGCGTTCTACGACACGAACAACGACGACCTGATCGGCTTCTCCGAGTTCCTGCACGGCCTGTCGTACCGCAAGCGCAAGGACAAACTGCGAAAGATCTTTGACGGCTACGACACCGACCGCGACGGGCTCGTCAGCCGCCGCGACTTTCTGCGCTTCTTCCGCGCATACTACGTGCTCTACAAGCAGATGCACAAGGACATCCTCGAGGGCCTCGACGACCAGGTGATGAGTAGTATCGAGACGCACCAGCTCGTGAGCAACCGGCAGCCGCTGAGCAGCCTGTTCGGCCGCGAGGGTAGGGTCCCCCCGGCCGACCTGCGGCGCATGCTGTCCGGCAAGACCATCAACAACGCGACGGGCGAGGTGTCCGTGGCGGACGGCGCCGCCGAGGTCGTGAACGAGGACACGCCCGACATGGCGGACCGCGAAGACATCCTGTCGCGCCTCTTTACCAGGTCCACCGAGACGCGCATGCGCGCCGCCGGGGTGTTTGGCGAGCGGCTCTCGACGAGCGCCTTGAGCGACAACATCGTGCTGCCGATCAGCAGCGACGAGCCCGAGGGCAGAACGGCGGAGTCGAACTACTGGGACGGGCTGCTGAACCCGCCCACGTCGGTCCAGGGCCTGCCGTCGCTGCTCGTGGGCCAGCGCGACCTGTCCATCCTCACCGACGACATCTTTGTGTCCAGCGAAGACAACGCATTTGACGGAACGGACGACTGGAACGCCGACGTGTTTGCGGACTTTACTGAGAGGAACACCAGAAGTGACGGTGATGCCCAGGCAGCGGCAGCAGCAGCAGCATCTTCTTCTGCCGCAGCTAGCAGCCAGGAGACGAGTGCGAATGCGTCTGCCTCTACATCTGCATCTGCATCTGCCTCTGCCTCTGCCCCCGCCCCTACGTCGGGAAGCACAACCAGCGCACAGACGGGCGGTGCTAATGGTACTGCCGCCGCCCCTGGCGGCGAGGGCACCTCCCCCCTGGACAGCGAGCTGCAGGAGCAGCAGGACGCGTCGGGCGGTACGAATAACAACGGACGGCTCCGGTTTAACACGCGGCGCCTGCCGACTCTCGGCCAGCTGCGCGCCCAGCAGGAGGCGTTTATGAGGGCGCACATGTCGAAGAAGGCCAAGGTCACGGCGCGCCGCAAGCTGCACAACCGGTGGATGCGGCGCCACTTCTACCTGGACGAGGAGGAGGGCGCGGCGCCGCCCGACGGCTGGCAGGATGACGGCGACATTCTCGCGCAGATCGAGCTGGCCGCGCTCGCCGGCGAAGCGGGGTCGTCGTCGTCCACCGCCCAGGCGCCGGCCACCGGTCAGCGCTCGCGGTCGTCGTCCAAGGTGCGGTTCGCCGAGGGCACCGCCACGGCTACCGCCGCGTCGGGGATGGAGGACTACAGCGAGGAGGTCCGCTCGAACCCGTCGTCGTCGTCGAGGACCGTGATGCCGGAGCGCTGGGGCGGCATGGAGGTCCCCGAGGCCGAGCGCGACGCCGGCCGCGAGATCCTGTACCAGGTGATGCAGCAGGCGTTCAACGAGCTGCTCGACATCTTGTTCCTGAGCAAGGAGAACCTGGCCGTGGCGGCGGCCGAGTCCAAGGAGGACCGCGACAAGTACCGCCACCTCTTCGAGTCCATCGACGTGGAGAGCGACGCGTCCGCCGCCGACGCGGCGAACAGCGCGGCGCTGGCGTCCGCGACGACGACCGACGATAAGTCTAAGGGGTCGGCGTCGACGGTCAAGCCCGGCGACCCCGGCACCAGCACCGCCGCCGCCACCACCACCACCATCAACAGGCCGCCCAGCGACCTGACCCTCGAGGAGCTGCTGGCCCAGACGGGGTACGAGATCATCGGCCGCGAGGGGGACGAGCACGATGAAGACGAAGCCAACACGGCCGAGCTGAGCACGGTCGAAGAGCTGCTCGAGGAAGACAACGAAGACAACGAAGGCAAGGACGCCGTCACGCCGCAGGACGCCGTCACGCCGCAGGCCGCCGAGGCGGCGGCGGCGGTGACCACCGAACCACACGACGACGAAGACCAAGCACAGGCACGGACACTGACAGACCCGGTCGTGCATATCGTGCACGCCCCCGACGACGGCGACGACACAGCCGCTGCAGAGCCGACGGCTGCCGCGACCGCCGAGGACGACGACGACGCGGGCAGCTCGGGCACTGTGTTCGACTGGCCAGACGACGACGGTCCGGGCACGATAGTAATCATAGACTACTACAGAGACGTGACGATGCCGCAGTTCCGCGCCAACTCGGAAGCCGAGTTCCTGGCCAGGGCCCGGTACGCCGAGTCTCGAGACCATGCCCAAGCCCAGCTACAGGCCCATGCCCAGGCCCAGGCCCAGGCCCACGCGCACGCGCAGGATGCGTCGCTGGCGGCCGCGTCGACGGCGGCGACCGTGGCCACGAGCTCCACGGGGCACAGCTCGCCGGGCGCGTCGACGCCGCCGCCGGTGGAGGAGGCAGGCGGAGCGGCGTCGACGTCGACCGCGGCCGCAGAGGACAAGGAGGACGACAGCGACGAGCAGCCGCGACCGAGCACGGAGAAGAGCGCCGGGAAGCAGAAGGCCAAGGAGACGGAGCCTGCGGCCGAGCCTGCTGGGGCCGACGACAACGGCGAGGCCCAGCAGCCGCCGATCATCGCGCTGTCGACGCTGGTGCAGTGGAAGCGGCTGGACCTGGCGGAGCGGGAGGCGGCGCGGCGCGGCGGCTGGGGCAAGCTGAGCTACGAGGAGTTCGAGGTGATCTTCAAGGAGGAGGAGGCGTCGAGCAACCGGCTGGACTACCTGGGGAGCTGGATCGACTTTTGCATTCCGTGAGGGGAGTTGGAGGGGGGGGCGCATAGAATGGCTTGGGGAAGACCAAAGGCAAATATCTTTACTCCGTAATTACTCGATTCGACATTGGCAGCACAGGAACAGATAAAGTAGAGCAGCATAGCATGAGAGTCAAAAACGGTTCAGGAAAATACAACAGGTTTAGCATTCTGCTTCTATTTTCTTTCTTCTTTCTTCTTTCTTCTTCCTTTCACCCTTCCAGAGACTCTAATACCAGGGCTCGTGATTGTTGTTCTCTCAAGTCGACGGGAGTTTACTCAAAGAGGCAGCTGCGCTTTCAATGTGGAGCCTCCCCCCCGCATCCTTTCCCCCCTGTAATTAAGCCTCATGGCCCACTTTATGTTTTGGCTCAATTCTCCGACGACATCTCAAATACTTCCAAATACTTTGTACTATGGCAATGAAGGATTCAGGATTCTGGTTTTATGAAACAAAAAAATAACCCCGCCGAGCGCACATCGACTGGCCCCCCCATCAGTGGCTCACCTGCCGTCCTTTTTTATCTTTCGTCAACCTTGCAGGAGTCCCGCAACGAAACAGGAAACGCTGGGATGCAGCCGACTGGGCAAGGGAGAAATGCGATGCGCCCCCCAACAGGGTTGTGTGTCTCGCGCAGAGAGAGGTGTTGGAGGAGTGTCATCCCGGGGTTCCTCCGCCGTCATTGCCGATCTCTTTCTTGCTGTCTGATATAAGAAATTAATAAAATACAAGAGATAATGGGCGTCGGGGACAGCCCAAGCAAGAGGTTCCCGTGAACTTTTCCGAGTTGTCGGTTCTCGAGGGGGGCCTTCTTGATGCTTGTCATGCCCAAGCCCATGCTCGTGCTTCAGCATCGCGGCTGGCTCTATCTCTCTTCCAGTCGACTGGCTGTTGACCTAAGCAACGTAACATACAGAGAGCTCAGCCCGCTCGACTTCGGGCCGTCTGGCGTTCACAGCCCTGCAGAAACACATTGTACAGCCAAAATTAGCACTAACACATTCTCGGTCGGTATCATGCTATGTCGAACGATCGCAGCGAAGCGTGGGTGCGGTTTTTGCAGAACGACCACGACCTGCCTCCGCATTGTTAGCGCCAGGCCCGGCAGATCCCCCTCTCCTCCTGGAGAAACCGCAGGTGGAACAGGGCCGCCCCCCGGGGGGGGTGGGCAACAGCGGAAAACCGGTTTACATGAGCTTTTTGTCCAAGATGCTGTGCCCTTTTTGGAGACGCATGAGCCCTGTTGGACTGTTCCGTTTCGGTGCGGGTTTCGAATAGAAAGAGAGAACGACGTACGTTTGGTGAACATACGGCCAAGAAAGTCCTTCATTCCCCTTTTTATACTTTCTCTTTGCCCTCCTCTAGCCCAGTTTAAATTTTTCCATTGTTCTGTTTCTCAAACTTCCTTGTCAGCGCCGTCCCGATTTTTCTTTCAGCAAGCGTCCTAGTCTCAGACGGGAACCTCAGATCACCAATAAGCTTACACCGCGCCGCGCAGTAGCACGAAATATGGCGGAACACAGTCAGACGGCCGCTCCCGCCGTCGTCGTGCCCACAGCTGCGGCTGCTCCCGCTGCTGCTGCTGCTGCTGACTTCGTCGTCCCCTTCATCCTCAACGGCGAGGACGTCGTCCCCAGCGGCGACGACCGCACGTTCGCCGTCGTCAACCCGGCCACGGGCGCGGCCGTCCACCGCTGCAGCGGCGCCCGGGTCACCGACGCCAACGCCGCCGTCGCGGCCGCCGCCGCCCCCCCGCGCGCCGGCGACCGCGTACCGTGCGCCCATGTCGGTGGTCGTCTGGAAGTCGTACCTGCGCACAAAGGACGGCGCCGCCTGGGGCGGGGGGAAGGGTGCGGCCGTTCTGCTGCTCTCCTTATCGGGGGCCCCTTCCTCGCCTTCGCCGTCGCCGTCGCTCTCATCATCGTCGTCGTCGTCGTCCTCGGTCGTCTGGGCGTCGTCGTCCAGGTCGTCCAGGTAGCGGTCGTACTCGAGCCGCCGGATCGGATCCACCAGCGTCTCGAACGCGTTCTGGATCTCCAGAAAGTACGCCGCCGCGTAGGGGCGCAGCGACGCGGGCATCAGGTTGGTGCCCCCAGAGGTGCTGCCGCTGTCGCTGCCGCCGTGGCTGGTGCTGCTGTTGAGCAGCCGGAACAGGCGGTAGTACGCGGCGCGGATCTGGGCGGCGCTGGGTGGCGGGTGCTGGTCCCGCGCGAGGCAGAAGACGTCGTAGTAGGTGCGGCGCACGGGGGCCGCGACGGCGCGCGCTGGGGGGGCGGCGGCATAGCTGTAGCTGTATCGTGGAGGCGGCGGCGGCTGTGGCACCGGCGCTGGGAACCGGAGCGGGTCTTGCAGCTCCAAGGGGTCGGCGTGCGGAGGCGACCGCTCGCTGCTGCTGCTGCCGCCGCCGCCGCCGCCTATGACGGTGACGGCGGCCGAGGAGGCGGCTCGCGTCCTCTTGGGCGTGCCGTCGTCGTCGTCGTCGTCAAGGCGGTCGTCGTCGTCCTCGTCTCGGCCGCCGCCGATGGTCGCGGTGTCGTCGTCATCGTCGCCGTGCTCGCCGTGCTCGCTCGCCTCCAGGATCGTGCTGTACGCGCCGCCGAGGTACTCCTCCTCGGCCTCCCACGGCGCGCCCAGCACGCCGGCTGCCCCCCCCGGCCCGCCGCCGGCGATGATGCTCCCGCGGAGCGACGGCGCCCGCGCCGTGCTGCCCACAGAGAAGATGGACTGGGCGTCGAAGATGGACGAGGCGCCGTCGTCGAAGCCGAAGTCGAGCACGCTGCGGGTCGAGGCGAACTGGTCGGTCAGCGAGAAGCGGGACTCGCTGGCGCGCGCGGCCAGGCTGCCGTAGATGCCCCCGGGCCCCGGGTCGGAGGCGGGCGGCTGCTGCAGGGACGGCGGCTGCTGCAGCGCTG